>CAEFZY010052174.1:0-29087 GCA_903066815.1 Brachyrhaphis roseni
TATATATATATATATATATATATATATATATATATATATATATATTGTGATATGTGACATTTCACACATATTTTACAACAGGCCAATACTTTTTCTAACATGTTGGAATCCTTGTTCTTGTCACTTTTAAGTTCAATAATCCCGATTTCAGACGTCACTTATTAAATTCAGAATTATTTTCATTTTGCACAATATGTTGTTCTGTTTAATCTTAGCTTTCATCTTGGACCATGAATGCTTGTGCACACAGAAAAAGGCTGTCGGTCAAAGTTAAAGCTCTGTTAAATGAAACCTTGTTGGCAAGTAGCACCATATTTGCTTCCTCATTATGATAATTTTAGATTGTAATAGACACTTGAAATTCACCAGAAGTGACTGCATTGTTGTGTAAATACATTCTGGATCTTTTCCAGTCCCATCTCCACTCCACTCCATTCCATGGAGGTGAATGGGTGTTGACGATCAACAAAGGGCTTTAGTGTGTTATAGCTTCCAGAAGAATAATTCAGTCATTGCTTATTGGCATGATTGTTGACAGCAGAACAACGTTGCCAGCAATGGAGATGATGTGAAATCTGTTATCTACTTCTCTTTCACTTCATCCATTAGGTACTTGTCTGTGTGTCTGTCATTTTCTACCAATCTCTCTGAATGCATTCTTGATTGTTTTTTTTTTCTTGCTCGCTCTAGCGAGTATTGTGTTTCTGTCTCACTGTATGATTTTGTGTCTGGCTCTTTGTCATTTTTTATTTATTTATTTTTTTGCTTCCATCCTTCCCATCCTGCTCCTGAACGAAGCCGAAAGCAGCTGTAAAAAGCTTGGCTGACTGGTTCATAACTAGCAAAGTCTTGACACTCTCAGCTTGAAAATTAAAAATAAGAAATCATAATTGGCTGAGCCATATTGTATTTCACCAGTTTCTGTAGTTTTATGTACAAAAATGATTGCACAGACTATGTTCTTACAGGTTTAATGTGTACACATGGGATACTTTGCAGATACTCATCTTCTAATAGAGAATAATCATGCACTTGTTTGTGTTGCAGAAGAACAAAGATAAACACTACACTTGTGGGGTTTTAAGAAGAAAGATTTTAAGAACTCTCACGTATTCAAATCTATTATATTATGCATATTCTGTTTTTCACATAATAGAGTATTTAATTAATGTATAACTTTAAACTTAAGTCTGCCAGACCATAGTTGATCATTTAGAGGTCATCTGTAGCTGCATATGCATATATCTAAATTATTGTTAAACGAACAGAAGCATAGTAGCTTTATTAAGTAGCTTCCAAAAGGTCACTACCAAAGTCAACTTTCAAATGGTCAGTAATTAACACCCAAATCATTACAAGTTTAATGTAATGATTTGTTCATCTGTCTTGTCTTATTCATTTGCCATATCTTGGGCATACGAAGATAAGTGTCTCTAAGATAATAAAACCTATCCTATCCACCTTATTCCTTAAAAAAAAAAGTTGAGTTTTTTTAAATCAAGATTATTGTTCTTGCTTCCTGCACCCACCGGAAGTAGCAGTATTTCATTGTTATTTGTAGGATTTTTTTCTAATCTATATTCATGATAGAAATTACATCTCTATTTTCGGTTATTGTACAATATTTAGTTAAACTTGTTTATGGACATGCCGTCTGCTATCAGAGTTCTATGGAGCTAAAACTGTCTCATAAATCACAAATGCACAGACCAAGATTCACAAATGCAAAAGATTCACAAATGCACAGCACGAGATACACAAATGCACAGGACGAGATTGGAAGCTAGTTTCTGGCTGCAAAGTCAAGTAATTCTGCTTTTTCATCCTTACCTGTGCAAGGTAATGCCAATAAATCCAGTTTGTATTGTAAAACTGTTGAAACAAGTCCACACAGCACATGACTTAGAGAGCTCTGATCGCTCTACTGCCACATACAAGATGGCGGTGACGTAATGCAGGACTCAGCACTCAGCACTCAATGAAGCATCTACGTATTCATGTCTATGTAGAAAGACAAACTGTATGTAAAATGATACATAGCTGGGCCAGGTTGCCACATATTTCTCTAGACAGGTAAAAATGAATCAATTACTATGTCTGTTTCAACTTAAGTACCTCATATGTACTGGATACGTATACTCTCTCAGTAACTTTTACTTGAGTAACTTTTGAAAATATATGTGCTTTTTGGAGTAGATTTGTTGCACTCTACATTTTAGTTTTGCTTGAGTAATGCTATTATGAAGAATTACTAATATTTGTGTAAAAGGTTTCGCTACTCTACTCACCATGCGTAACTTTGATGCATAAAGACCCAACATGTTTTACCAAAAATGCACCAGAAACAGACACACACTTATGGTTCATTTTAATGTGAGACTTCTTGTTTGTACACCAGCTTTATTATTTTGATGTGATTTTTTTTGTCAGCTGACCCTTTTGCTGCTGAGCCATTTAGAGGTCAGTTGTACAAAAAAACGTTATATAGCACCACTAGAAAAACCTCGTTCTAATGTACATTTAGAACAAATATTAAGTATTTTAATATCACCAAGACAAGGCACATTTAGTGCACCTGGAGCAGCAAGCTAATAGTTTTCATGCAGTTTCTCTAAAACGTTTGGCAGGATGCACGTTTAGATCGGTTTTATGTGAGTTTTATAAGCTTATATGAGCAGATAAAACCAATTGTCAGCTCCAACCTTTCAAAATGTAACCTCATTTTCGGTGATCTCTCTATTTTCTCACTGTGTTTTTCCATAGACTCTGCAATTGTCAATGGTGTGTACTGGTCGGAGGCCCTGAACAAGGTGTTTGTGGATAACTTTGAGAGGGATCCCTCGCTTATATGGCAATACTTTGGCAGTGCTAAGGGCTTTTTTAGACAATATCCTGGTAAGTGTGTGCTGTTTTTTTTTGTTTGTTTTTTGAAAGAGGAGATGCATCGGACTGGAACAAAAAGCTAGGGGAGTTTATATAAATTAGTTTGTGGTTGAATGGAATGGTGGGACAGTGAAAAAACTCAGATGTAATAGATAGAATTCAAAGATACAAATTAGATATGATGCAAATCCTATATTTTGTAGAGTCAGTGGACAGCATCTATTTTTAGGTCCTTGAAACATCACCTCTTCCTTATTTCAATAAATACAATAGAAAACCTGAGGTCTTGAAATGATTTCCTTCAGTGTTACATTTCTCTCTGGATGCCATGTAACTCAAAAAAAAAAAAAAAAAAAAAACATAGAAGAAAATGACTAATTTTGTTGTTTTTGAATCCACTGACCTTGTCTTGAATTTTAAATAAAAATGCATTGCACCTATTGAAGAAATAATCCTAATGGAAACAGCTTGAAGTGTTTAGTGTTTTGCAATGCTAGTGACGGGAAACAATTTTTATCTACATATCTGAAACTTTACATAATAAAATATGCTATTAGTTTTTCAATCTGGAGGACAAAAAAAAGAATGCTGGAAGAAGTAGTTTTTACGAACACCATCATGAATGTTTAAAAAAACTACAAAAGGGTTAGATAAAAGTATTTATGGCACAAACTAATGCAGTTGATTTGTTTTGTTTTTTAATATACAATGCTTTTACAGGAATCAAATGGAAGCCGGATGACCACGGAGTTATAGCTTTTGACTGTCGTAATCGAAAGTGGTACATCCAGGCAGCCACCTCTCCAAAGGATGTGGTGATCTTGGTGGATGTCAGCGGCAGCATGAAAGGCCTGAGACTTACCATTGCCAGGCAGACGGTTTCCTCCATTCTAGACACTCTTGGAGATGATGACTTTTTTAATATCATTGCTGTAAGTCTAGACTCAAGGCCAATATTTTTCTTTTAAATCCAGTAAGTATTCTACTAACTATGACAGTTATGACCCAGGCCATCCATTTTCTGTATTCCCTAACTTGCTCTATGCTACGATACCACTTGTCCCTGTCAAAACGACCTTGTCGTGAATCCTCAGGCTAATTAGCGTAGCCACTGAATACTGCAAATAAACATTTTTTCTGTAATTGTAAGTTGCTTCTCTGCTATTGGCACATGTAGTAGCGTGTACATGCGGTTGAGTGACAGAGTTAAGACCCTCCTCCTGGCTCTGATTGTTTATTTCTGGTTCAGGAGCAGTGCATTTCTTCAGACTGCAATTATAGCTCAGGATGGAGAATGATATTTTCATCAATTATCTGTCTCATAGCATAATGTTACTATGACGTTTAATAAATATGTAAAAAACATATTCTTTATAAAAGTTACATATGGCAACTTTAACCTTAAAAACTATTTTAGAGTACACATTCATCCCCATGAGCTATAGTTCTCATAAGTTTGGGCCAAGTCGGCTTCTTTGTCCCTAAAAAATAACATTTTCACTCAGTTAGCAAACGACAAGCTTGTACACACACATTAAGACACGCCCATATTTATCTTTTCCTTTTCACTCTAGAAACATGCTTTAAAAATGATCTTTCTTTCCTGTCATGCTCATAATTAATTAATTGTCATTTCAATAAAGATTTGAAATGGAAAAGAGACAGACTTAGTTGTTCCCTGCCTTCGGGATCTTAGCTAATCTTATTATTTATTCAGGCTGATGCAGTTCTGCACACTTGATGTTTGGGTTTTGGCTAAAGAGAATCACAAGCAGTCAGAGTTTTGTAATATCTCCATCTATAAAAGAAAGAATGGTATGAAAATGTATTTGTGTCCTAAAGATTACATTCAGATTTTGTTGAAACTTCCATTGGAAATGCTAAAATCCAAATATGGATATAATAAAGTCACTGTTCTTTATATGGTGAACACATGTTTCAGTGACAATTAATATTCTTATTATGATCATTAGAAAATTATTCTGTTGGAAAAATATGGACAATTTGAAAAGGATGAGTAAAAATAATCTCTTACTTTGACAGATGAGTCATTTTTTTGAGTGCATCTCATCATGGTATTATTTTCACTTCAGTATTGAACGTAATAGAACAAATTATATACACTCTTGAGAGAAAACAATCTTTTGCACTGGGAATATGTATTGCACTCTACAATAAACACACACTCTCAGTCCAAAGCTTCTCACATGCAGCACACACAGAAACAGATTAGAGCACAATTAGTGGCTTGGAGAAACACAATTCAATTGTCTTCCCAGGACCTTGAAGTTTAATTCATAGTGATGCATTAAGGGGTATTATCACCAAATAGCAGGCACTGGTTGGGGTGTGTTTTGTGCAATGCATGCATTTGTTCTTGTCATGGAGATGAGAGAAGTTTCTTGCGTCTTCATAATTCACATTTTTAAAATTCAAGTAATTTGAATTTTTTAATGACTCACTTTCAGAAATTCCTTTTGTATTTCTCTAGTACAATGAGGAACTGCATTATGTGGAGCCATGTCTGAACGGAACCCTGGTTCAAGCAGATGTCACCAACAAAGATGTGAGTAATTATAGCAGTTCAACTTAAAGTTGTTCATAGATTAGAATTGCAGATGCCAAGCTAAGGCGATGTGAAATTAAATTTGGGGTATTGAATTTTATGTTGGAGAAAGTACTAAATCAATCTAACAATTGCTATTTAAATGTAAAATTGTTTATACTATCATTACGAAGACAGGAACGCTGGAATAAAGTACTTAAATATTTCCTCATTTTACTTTCCTTTCTTTCTGCTCTGCAGAACTCTGTTCATACAAATATAGGGAGTTGATGAAAAGCTTTACTAAAAAAAAGACACTAATCTCAGAAGTACAGTTGCTCTTCATTTTCCAGTTTGACAGATGTAGCTCAAACGTTTGTGCCGTCAGAATGCATAAACGCATTAAAAGACGTCTTTATTTGCTTCTGTTCAACTCAATTCAATATAGTTCAATTCAAATACTTTGGTACTGTTTACCACAAAGGCTAATTAAATGTTGATGCAACAAATTAAATGTTGTAATGTTTTAATATAGGGTCAGTATACAATAACACTTACTTTTGACGAGTAATTAAAGCCATGCATAAGATCATCTGTGCTACACTCTCTAGCTCAAATAGCACATACATTAGTACTTAATGTTTTGCATAAATCCAGTGTTATAGAAAACTTGGAGAAATTATAATAAATGCAGTATATATAGAAGTAACAATGTATTTATAGTATGAGATTAAGAGTTCTGATTGGACATTTAAGATACATTCATAAGGATCTTGCAATGTTCAAAATGAATCAAATCTCATTCATCTTCTTTTAATTTCCATTCACTGTGTTCTGCATTAATCCAGCACAACAGTAAGCTATTTACCTGGCTGTGACTGCATGCAATGATTTCAAAACTGCACTTGCAAGTGGTAAAAATGTTCTCTGCATGAATTTTGTTGAGGTTGTTAGATTCTGTTTACCTTACTGTGACTATACACTTATGAATATGGATTAGAACTGTGTGTTCCATGCAGTAGCTTAATGTAGATGAGTCAGCCTGTCTAAAAGAAGAAAGCAGTGTGCAGCAGTGGACAGGCTAATGTCTTTTACTTTAGCAGACGCCTGAAAGCTGATATCCCAATAGGGGCTGCAAAAGTACTCATGTCTTTATGAAACATGTGGTTTATTAAAGCCACATTTACTTCAAGACATCAAGTTTTCATGTGACAAAAATCTAGCAAACTGTAGTTGAATTTTTATTCACCACAGTCCTCGAGCCTTGGAAATAGCAATAGATATTTGTGAGTCTCTTGCTCATCTGTCCTTAAAGTTCTTCAGGTCAGGAGTTGCTTTTCAGATCTTTTAGCTTACTTCATGTTGTCAGACAGGTTCTCTTTGTGATTTCTTGGTTGTACATGTTTAACATTCTATTAAATCAGAACATTCTTAAATTAATAAAATTATAACTTAGTAATGAATGGAATTTGTGTATCGAGATATATATTTGATGCTCAATCCTGATGTGTCCCAAAGCTCGTGCTCATATAAAATTTTTCCTCTGAAGTGCATGAATTTAGGTCTTGCCAATAGTTTCCCTTAGGGGCAAATTTGCTGAACTTCACTCGATTAAACTTAGCTCTGGTTTATTTTAGCTAAAAAAAGACAGATAAATTATTGCTAGAGTATTCACATTCCTTAAATAGGGTTTCTCCCCAAGGCAATTATGCAAAGGCATTGCTGGACTTTAAAGAGAAAAAAGTAGTAGAGATGTACTACTTTTGAACTGAATACTTCTACATAACTTAGTTATGTAGAAGTAGGGTTACCCTTAATACTGAATGTGGAAGATTCTGTTTTCATTTGACTTTATTTGTCGCTTCATCCACAGAGTCCTGGTTAAGTCAATGGCTAAAATGTGTCCTCCACACAAATTCATATAAAAGGGTTTTACCAAAAAAAGCTATGCCTAAATAAAGCAAATAAAGTAATACAATTTAAAACGAGATCAAATATAAAAGATGGTGAAAAAGAGGATTATACTTAATGAATCAAACAAAATTCTCTGCAAGTAAAAACGGTGATGTAATATCATATGATGTTAAACTCTTGATTTGACTTGGTATTGAATCACTGTTCACGCCTGCTAATTGGATTTAAAACACGCTGAAGTTTTCATATCTCTATACTTAACTGTTCGTTTTTGTTAACAGAAAGCTCTTTTTCTGCCTTTGAATGCATTTTTCAGAAGTACATCGATCTCCAAGTTGAGATGAGTAATTTGCCATAAAATCAAAACCAAATGCCTTGGCAAGCTGCACTTGAAGATAATTTGTTTGTTCACATGGATATTCTTACAGCTAGAAGGCTCTAACTGCTATGCTCACTTTAAAGAATTAAAAGTGTCTACTCTCTGAAAAATGTGATGTCCAACTCTCATTTCAGGTCATTGTAGTGCTACGAAAAAGCTCTGGCATATTTAGTATTGCACTCACACTTGAATCCCTCTCAAACATGTGCACATTTTCTGTCTTCCACTTAAATACTCTGTTGGATTTAAGCATGGCCTGCTGTGTTCTGAAAAATCGCTTCGATCTTTACGCACAGGCAGTCACAGGTGCATGCACGGGCAATAGGGAAAGCTTGCTATGCTCCAGGGAATGGTCTTTTGTTGGAACCGATTAACCTTTTATCATCATCCATGGAAAGGTTGTCTTTTTGCAAAATGAGAATGTTAGAAGAGATGCTGAGTTTTTTTTTTTTGTGTACCTGTGTACTTATGTTTGGTATGTGTTTGTATGTGCAACTGCACAGTTTCTCCCTACTGAGAATACTCTTAATATGTTCCTACACATGTTGCTGACCCCTGCTGAGTGTTAAAACACATTCCTCTGTCCATCATTGAAGAAACAAATACCTGCAAAATTGTTTCAAAAAGTGAAAGAAAAAGAAAAGAAGTTAAGGAAACAGGCTTTGAGAATCATGGCACTGTTAAGGCATAAGAGGTCTGAGGTGTTCATGCACTATAAGACCTGACAATCAGATGTAACTTGTTTTTTCCAACACGACCTGGACGTGTATACATGAAGGTTTAATCACTTCTGTGGATGGAAATGGGTTTACACTGTCACAGGGAAATATTGAAGACTTTTCACAAAAATGTAAATTTTTCTCTGAGTTCCTTCTTCAACATTGCTTTGGCATGTCTTGCAGGAAAGTGCAATCTGGACTTCTAATAGTTTTCTTTCAGTGTTGGCCTTTTTTCTAGCCACTCCACTTAATTTGTAGAGTGCACAATTGTAATTGTAACAGTCGTTGTTGTCAAATTCTCCGACCTCTCTGCAGCTCTTTCAAAGTTACCTTGAATAATGTTGTCTTTGTCTGACCTGTAAGCTTCGGTGGACAGTCAGGTCTAGTTATATTCTTCTCACTTACCTTTGACTGATTAAACAGTGCTTTTTCAAATGTTAAAAAATGCTTTAAACTTTGCACAACTATACCCGTGACCTTCTGCTGTATATGTTTGCCTTTCCAGATTTGTTAGAAAACATTAATGAACATGTAGCATCATGTGAGGATCCTCCTCATTCAATCTGATATTGCAATATAAATGCAGACAGCCCTTTTCAGAATTTTCATTTAAAATAAATTTTGGAAACTACAATTTCCATTTCACTGCACAGTTATTTGCTTATTTGTGTTTGTCTATTTCACAAACTTTTAATAAAATACAGGGTATTTCTGTTTGTGATGTGACAAAATGCAGAGAATGAAAACTTCTTCAATGCATTATAGTTGCATCTAGTTAAAAATAGGTTAAACAATATGGTTCCAGATGTGAATTTCCTTACATGGCCACTACAGATAAGTTCTTTTAGTTGCTAAAAATATCCACTGGGTGTTCGGTGAAGATTATGGAACCTGGTCATTAAAGGGCAGTTATCTCAGTCAGTACATGAAAAAGCATTTCTAAATAATGTGGTAGTTGAGCCTCATAATTTGGCCCAGAGCTTTATTTAAGAGTCCATTAGTCTGTTTGTGTTGTCTCTCTCCACACACAAGCAGCAGTTTACATAAATTGTGTAAAATAACATGAGCTACGTTAAGGAAAGATTAAATCACTCTGTTCTTATATTGAGAATTTCCTTAAGTTACGATTACCTCCGACTTGTTTTCTGTATAAAAAACCTAAGAACCATAAGTCTAGCATCTTCTGTAATTTGTAGTTCAGTTATTTATTTGTCACCATGACCTGAAATCCTGCCTCACCAAACTTTATGTTTGCAGCATTTCCGGGAGCACCTTGATAAGCTGTTTGCTCAAGGCATTGGTATGTTGGACATAGCTCTGACGGAGGCGTTCAATCTTCTCAGTGATGTAAGTGACTCACAGAGGAACGTTATTTATGCCCACACACAGACAGACACTCACCTGAACAACGGTTTTATGCTAACATTTAATTAAGACTAATTAAAAGCTCAGTTTATAGAATCACCACAAAAAAATCGGAATAAACAAGGTACTTGATGACTCAGGTTGTTGTCATTAGGAACCATCAATTAATCAAATTTGCATGCAAACAAGTAGACACACATGCAGTTATTAACTTGATATGTATAATCATATCTGACAAGCAATGATCTGTTTAAATATCCTGCAATACCAACAACAGCTTGAAGTGTGTTTCACTGCATGCAATGTTGCATTTGTAAACATTTTCATTTTTAATATCCTCATGCCCATAGTATTATACTATGTTCTGTTTGCTTCATTGTTGCAACTGAAGTACATTCTATCCAATAGGCAGGAAGTTGGTAACATGGCCTTTTGGTGATTAAATGTCCAGATTTAAACTGATTATGTACAGTCCTGTGAAAAGAAATATTTTGTTTTTTACCTATTTTTTCCCCCTCTCTCTTTTTTAATTTTTATTTTTTTGTTTAATTTCACTTACCAAGGCCATAACAAAATCTGTGAAACAGAACCTGTCTGAAAAGATACAGTAAGCCGCAAGATCTGAAGAACCAGCACCACCCATCATAAGGGTGGTGGCGTTGTGAAGGACTGGGGCCGATTTGCTGCCTATTTACTTTTTCAGGTCCTGGACGACTTGTTTGTTTTCTTAAGATGCAAAACTTAAGTGTCATTTTCTCTCTGATTCCAGTTTAATAAGACTGGAAGGGGCAGTGAGTGTAGCCAGGCCATTATGCTGGTGACAGATGGAGCAGTTGATACATACGATGCCATCTTTGAGAAGTATAACTGGCCAGAGAGGAAGGTAAAGAAACTCCATATTTTCTTATTGGAAATATTTCTACCCTGAAAAACCAATCTTATGTTTAAATTAACCTTTATTCACAGATTAAACTGTTGTAAATGTCTTTTTACTAGTGTAGAAGTATTCGACCTATGGAATCAAAAACAATGTTTGCATAAGTTTTGTGGGGATATTTACGTGCTATCCTTTGCCTGTTTTCCTTTACAAGAATAATTGTTTTTCCATTTGTTTCTTTCATCTTGGCATTCCTGAAAGTCTTTTTCCAAAAGATACTTTAGTTCTGTAGGTGTGCCTTTTAGGCTTCAGGCTTGCTATTGTCTTCCTTTTGCTGAAAAACAGCTTCTATTTGGCCGCTGTGCCAAAAAGCCTTTATTAGTGAAGTTCTGCTGTGGTCATTCCCCTACTGAAAGTTCCTGCAGTTTCCACTCTGGATCACTGCAACTCAGTCAAAATGAAGCACAGATTTTTGTTCAAATACATGCTACAATGGGTTTCTACCTCTAACACTATTCTAAAGTACTATTTCCACATACTTGAGGCAACTTCTTACACATATCCTGGCCACAAACCTCCCACTGGAAAATAATTATTTTTTTAACATCAAAGTTACATGTATCCCTCATCAAGCACACTTATTTTAGAATAAGCACGCCGTTCTAACCGCACATTTCCATTTAAAATTAGAAGAAAAAAAAATATTCTCCAAAACAAAATGGCTGTTTCTTCCATTAAAACAGCCAGTACAAACAACTGAAAATGTAAGCATGGAGGTCAGAGCTTAAACCTGAAATCATTGAATATTTTTTGTCAGAAACATAATTGTTGACATCTACAAATCATTCTAAACTCAATTCAGACTCACACTTTTTCGGCATGATGTACATTACTCTGGTTAAAATAAAATGGTGTTTGGTTATAATGACCAGTGTTACATTTAGAGAATTATTGAAAATTTTCCGATATCGTTCTGTTTCTTAAGTAAGGGGGTGGTAGCATCATGTTGTGTTAGCATTGTGATGCGGGACAGCTTGGTGCTCTTTATAGAAAAGAAGACATCATCAGAACATTAAGGGAAATTACTGAAGCAGCATCTTAACACATATGGCCATTGGGAAAAGAACATTAAGTGTTTTAATATATTTGTCACTAAATATCTGGTTTCAGTTGTATATCCGTACAATTTTTATTGCATCACATTTTCAAAGAAATCACATTTTTATTTCATATCATAGGAGAATGATAAAACTACACTGAAATAAAAACCTTTATCATGACCCTGTATTCATATTTTTTACATTGGTTTAAAATCAGCATGCAGTTAAACTTTTTGAACTCAGAGCTAAGTCATACTAAACAAGCCTCAAGCAAAATTGTAACTCTCCAGCCTTTGGCATATCCTGACAAATATACGCATAATGACTGCTCTTCAATTTCAGCTCTTGTATAGTTTGCAAAAGAATCCAGAAGATCACTAGATATATGTAATGCATAGCCGTGCGTTCATTAATATTAATATCATTAATCTATTTTGGCAAATATAAATAGTATTGTTGTTGTGTCTATCTATCATAGTCTGTATGAAAGCTGCCTCCAGCTCCAGCACCTCCCCCTCCCACCAAATCTTGCCTCAAGTCTCAAAAGCAGTGAGTGGAGAGGGGACAAGGCTGCTAGATGGTTCCATTTAGAAGAACCCCGCTGATAATAGAAGTCTTCAGTCTTTGTCACTCTCTCCAGTGTGTTTCGTTCACCCTCTTTTCCTCCACCACTGCTTTTTAATGTTTTCTTCTTTTTTTTTTCTTCCTAGCTGGTTTTACTGCCTCGCCACTGTCTGAGATCACACTACTGCTTGACTTTAGAAATGCAAATCAGGTCCTGAATATCTATAAGGACTGATTTATTCATGAACTATTTATTGTTGTGAAAAACACTGTTAGTGCCTAAAGTCTAAAATACAAAAAGAAAACAACAAAGAAGCCTCAAGCAATGATTTTTCTTTTTTTCAAAATAAAATGAGACAATGTTGAGATTTTAATTAATAAAAAAGCTAATAAAGATAAATAAAAATTCAGTACAAATGATTTGAACACACTTAGAAGTTAGGTTGAATAATACATTTGTCAATGTTTTGAAGTAGCTATTCTAAAAATACTTCAGAAAGATCATCTTAGAGTAGTTTTCTGGTCTCCACCTCATTTTGCCATGCTGTTTTTCTGAAGCGGCTCCTCAACCTGTTGCCAACATTAAGCTATGGAGGAAACATATTTAGTTTTTCTTGAACGTGGGATTTAAATTTGGTCATGATCCATATCTTGTGAACATAGTTGAGGTTTTGAACATAGCAAGGCTGGTAAATTGAAAGCTTTGCATTGGGGCTCCAACCTTTCATGACGATCAGACAGAAGCAGCTTTGCATTATTACAGCTCAGGCAACAATCCATTCATACAGCTATCATTTCATCATACAATTACTTTTGCACAAAACACCAGGCAGTCTTCATGGGTAAGAATATTTTGAAAAGTTACTTTTGATCATATCAAAAGAGCACCTTAAAGAACATGAGAAGCTGTCAAAATTGCTTAGAAAAGAATAGAATAGATTTTGAATTTGTTTTCTGATGTGAACTTAGATAAACATGTATTTAAATTCTTCCTCTCATTGTCATTTTTAGCTTCAAATCCAGTGACAGACATGCATCGCAAACAAAAATTAAGCCAAGTACACAAAACACGCACAATTTTGGATGTTCTGCCTAGAGCTGAATAATGATCAAACCAAATGAGTGTTTTAAGTTGGTGTTGTATGCTGTAGCAAAATGCCCTACACAATTTTTGCTCAACCTAAGAGTTTCCAAACCACAGCTTTGATTAGATGTGTCTGCTTCTGCACTGCTGATTTAAATTGCTGGTTGTGGGTGACCATCATTAAGGTCTAAATAACTACCAAAGAATTACTGTTTGATAGCTAAACTCACACACACTGAAATACGCTGCAGTTGGCAGAGTCATGTTGTCTATGGATGAAGTGAGGCAATGAAAAAGTCAGCCACTGAAGCTAGAACAGCTGTGCCCCCAGAGGCTTGCATCTGCGCCAATCTGATCTGGCAAAATTCTTCTCACACAGGCATGCACACACTAGGATCCATGGACACACCTGCCAGCTACACCTTCTGCTAGAGCTGTCTGTACACTGTTTGGAAAATCTGTGTTTGGCTGTAGAGAGATTGGACTTCTCCTAAGTCGGATCATAGATGTCAGATTTTGCATTGAAGTCCTGCTTATCAGGACTTACATCTGTTCTCAAATGCTACCTTAATGCATGATGATAAAGATGAAACATTATTTAGATAAAAACTATAAATGAGAATTGTTAATCCTTCGCATGTCCCTTTATTGCTCTAGTCCACAGGTGTCAAACTCCAGTCCTGGAGGGTCACTGTCCTGCAACTTTTAGATGTGCCTCTGCTGCACCACACCTTAATAGAATAATTAGGTCATTAGCAAGGCTCTGGAGAACTTATCTACACAAGAAAGAGGTAATTAAGCCATTTCATTCCAGTATTTTGTACCTGTGGTACATCTAAAAACTGCAGGACAGGGGCCCTTGAGGACTGACGTTTGACACCCTGCTCTAGTCTAATGAATTCTTTGACGTTGACTCGAGAGTGTTCTCTTTTATAGAGTGCTGTTCTGGCTTTGATCATAATGAATAATTGTAGCAATTTGCTTTCTTTCTTTAGGTTCGAATATTCCCCTACCTGATTGGTCGGGAGTCAGCCTTTGCGGATAATTTAAAATGGATGGCGTGTGCTAACAAAGGTGGGATCTTATTCCTTTTTTGTCCTTGTGGTTAGTTTTTGCATGTTGCTAAGGGAGAACTCATCTCTGTATTCAGTAGCATGGGCGAGTGTGTCAGTGCTCATCAGTATTAGCACTTACACATGACACCAGGCAGCTGGTTGCAGTTGCACCAACACATCATGTCATGTTATTTCATCTTCCCCCAAGCTAAAAGTACAATCAAGAGAATATACTCTTTTCTATCAGTGTTGCGGGTGGTCACTTTTGTCTCAGTGCAAAAAACACTTTCCCCCAGGTTCTATATTGAGCCAGGAGGTGGCTGACTTAGACAGTCTGGCTCCATTTCCTCAAGCGCACTAGATAAGACTAGAGTCACAGGTCACATAAAAGATGTGCTTGTGTATTTAGCAGCATGTCCGCACTAAAGTCCAGGGCAGCCACAGTATTGTGTGGAAGCAATATCAGAGAGGCTTTCTAGTCAGCTTGAAGGTGTTAGTGGTGATGATGAGATGACTGTGTTTGAGTGTGTCATGCTGTATAAATGTGTCCGAGTGTCAGTTGATCATACATGCAGTGACAGTCAAATTGCCTACAGTCTGCAGTTTTCTGTGTTACAACAGATTTTACATCTGACATTTTATTTTACTTCTACTATATGATGAGTTTGATACACACTGTAAAGACTTCCACCAGTAAATACAAGCTTCTTAGCTCACCTCACCTGTGCTGTGAATGGAAACTTAATCAGAATATGTAATTGTTGCTTTTAAAAGGATAAAAGTGGATTTTTGCTAAGATTTTGTTATGCTAGTGTGCTTTTTTTCATTGCAATTATCTGTGAAATAGGCAGAGAGGAAAGGGAAGACAAAAAGTTAGGGATCAAACCCGACAGCTGTGGGTTGTGCCCCAAACTGCCACCAAAGATATATTGATAAGACTCTGGGGAAAAAGTGTTTGCTTCAGTGCAAATAGTGAATGGTTTTCCATCAGTGAGTCTTGTCTTCTTGGTTCCCCACAGTTACTTCTCTGAATCAACTTTGATAAATAATGACCACTCAAATCAGGATTATTCTGCAGGTGCTGCAGTTTGTGGAGATGATCTGACTCAGTTATTTAACCATCACAAATATTTTAGATCCTTTTGGGTGCGCAAAAGAATCTAAAAAAGGATCTAAAAAAGATGTTTGTACTCTTTTGACATATCAAGTTTGATGACAAAATACTGACTTATTGCTGATCATACCAACCATCACCATATGCAGCAATGTAGAGGTATATCCTTCCACATTCACTTTGCATGCAGTTGGTCATGAAGCCATGCCTAATCAATGGATATGCATTACTCAAATGCATCATATGTAAAAAATATTTGTCTATGTTTAAAAGCATATATTTGAGACTGTAATAAATATCTACTCTACACCAATAAAATTCACTTCGCTCTGCTGCTGTGTTTGATGCCCACTGGGTACAAGCACGTGTTCAGCTGTTTATATCGTATATGGGAGTTGTAGGAAATTTAAGTCTTGCTTGCATGTTAAAAAATAATAATCATATATTGTTTCATGCTGAACAGATAATATTCATTTACATTTATTTTAATTGGCTGGCTGAGGTACTAACAGTTGTGTAACTGGTGATTTTGTCCAAGACAAGAAAATCACAAGTCAGTTTTTTTTATTACAAAAATATACTCAAATCAAAGGTTGAATTTTTGTACCATTTTCAGTGAGCGATTATTATACTGCATCAAAAGTTAAGTTTAAAGCATCAAACGTTTTTTTTTTTTTTTTTTTTAAGATCTTGACCAGAAGCGCCAGTAAATTTCCTGTTACCACATAGAAGATAACATTTTGACAAGATAACAGACATGTTTAAACCTATGAGGGAATTTCACTGAAAGATGGGATTCCCATGCCTCTCTTTTTTATATCTAGAGTCATGTGTAAAATTAGAAGTTTATTTGTAACAGGAAATTATTTTTGGTTTTGCTTTCTGTGAAGCAGAAAATTGAACAGAAAAAGCATAGGTACACAATAGAGACACATAAAACAGCAACAGATAAAATGATTCCTTTTAAAGTGCTAATTGTCTCTTGTTCATCACTTAAGATGCTAACCTATGATTGTTCAAATCAGATTCATAACAGCGAACACACCAACTGAGAAGTTATGTCAGACCTTTTTCTAGGTTTTCTTCAGACTGGCTGTATTACAATCACAAATTGTCCTCTGTGTGCTTAAGAATTAAGAGAAGTGGGAAAGTGCCAGGGCATCTTAAAGTGCATCGTAAAATGTTGTCTTTAAGAAACGGAAAAATAAAATCCAGGAAAGACCCAACCTTGGAACTGAGAGACTATCATCTTTCTGTTCATAAAATATTTCATCCAGAACCTCTTTTGAAATCACTTTTTTGATGCTAAAATGCAACCTTATTTATGTGCAGTAAACTGTTTTGTGAAGCTGACACAAAAAGCCTTGGTTATTAAAGTTAAAAGAATACATACAAGCTGACCTTGAGAAAAAAAAAAACTCTTCACCACACTCCAAATATAGCTACCATGTTGTACATATAATTTCTCATTTCATAAGTTTGGACATTATTGTTCTTGAGAAAAACATGACATTACTTAAAACAGTTTTTGCTAAAGTAATGTAATTTTAGAACAATCCATACATGAGAGTTTTGACAGACATTAAAATTAAAGTGAATTAAACATTTTTAAGGTGTTAAATACATTCTAATTTAGTATCTCATACTAAGTTAGTCTAAAACAGTTTTACTGGAAATGGTCTGAAATTATGTTTCTTGTTTAAGTTGGCTACATTTACTCATAATTCAGCAGGTTGCTGCTAACTCCATCACAATTTAGCGACTTAAAGGCTAAAATCAAGTTTACTTTTTCTTGCATTTTTCTCAAAGTTCAGGACATTTATATCGATTCAGTCACGTATCACTTTTTTAAGTGACCTTTCATCAAACTTTCTTTAGTATAAGGCTATCCATTGTTTGGTAGTTGTTTTTTCAAATTATGATGCATTTTTAACTCCCACTTCATCATTTTGATGTATAAGGACACCTTGTGAGATTTGGCTTACACATACAGTATATGCCAAACCAAGGTTCTTTTAAAAACTATTTTTCAGCCCTCGCCATTTCAGGCCAGCGTATGTCTAGCATGTGTAACAGGTGTGCTGTGTCACTGAGACCAGAGCACATTCATTATTCTTTTGGCCAGCTCATCTCACTGGCCCCAGTTGCTCAGCCTGAAGGACACCCTCAGCCTTCCAGAGGGAGCAGTCATTCTCAGGTCTCTCTTGTGATGAACGATGCATTGAAGCTGAGAGTCTGCTTTCTGTCTGATGCAAGCAAGTGTATGAATATGTTATGTTATTGTATTCTCTGGTAAGATGGTCACTAAATTCATATGATCTGCTCTACTGTAGATCAGTTTTAGTTACCAGATTGGTACAGTTGCCAAAGTTTCAGGGTTTTTTTAAAAACAGATGTCCATTTTAATTCATCTTTAAATGCAACACAGGTACAAATTCAGAATTGGGCAGTGTTAAAGAGTTATGTTTGTTGCTTAGATTTTCTTTTTGTGTGTAAACCTTGCCTTTTTTACCTCATAGTGTAAAGATTTTGCTAGGAAACAGTGACCCTAAAATCTATTTCTTTGAGCTGTGCTTTTCTGCTTGACTGCTTCGCACTGATGGAGGCCGTTTGCTCTTTTTCCGTTTGAGTGGAAACTTGTTGGACTCGCTCTTTTCTCTTTTTCATGTGTCGTTTCTTGTACTCCGTCTCACTGTTGTCCTGATTTACTTTCCAGCTTTCTTTCCTCCTGCCGAGATAACAGTATTCCCTCCTCCACATGTACATTAGTACCATAATGATGGCATTACCGCTCAAGGAAATGGCACCGCATTTGGGTTTTCTGAGAATAGCTTTTACATCACATTTGCATACCACTTAATCATCCACAAACCCATGCTGCTTTGCTCTGACTTGAACAGTCTTTTGCTATTTTTCATACATATATCCAGGTTGCCGTCTTCTCTACCAAGTAAATCTCTGCTGCCCTCTGTATTCAGCTTTGTTACAGAGACAAGTATGCAAGTATGATGTTAATAACTTGGAAATGATTACTGCCACTGAATCTCATCTTTTACAACTTGAAACAACCTGGAGCACACATACAGACATCTGCTCTTGACCAGTGTTGGTTGTATAACAGAGGTGAGGGACTGATTAATAAATTGAGTTTGAGACAAAAGTAGGTTTGAGATGTAAGTCAATAAAGCTTTATTATATATTTAAATTTTACCAGTTTCGGTTGTGTTGTAGTCACATATTTTCCAGCGGTTGCTTTTGATATTGACAGACTAACAAACAAAGCTCTCTAATTTTCGCTCTTAAAAAAATTAAGAGCGAAATTTTTTTCGCTCTTAATTTTGACTGGTTTGAGCAGATATGCCATGACATGGAATAAAACACTATTACACAGTAATGAAAAATGTTTTAAATGAAAGTGCAAAGAGCATCATAAACTACATATTTCCATGTAGTGTGAAAATAAAGTAATATTACATTATCTATGCCCCTACCAGATTTAGATTTAAATGTTCTTTTAGTTCAACCAAGAAATGCATTTCTAACATGGATATCTCAAGACAATGACTCAATGTAAACTGCTTGACACTGCTGAAACATTTCAAAACATTTTTCTTTACTTTCACTCACAATTAGCATGTTGTTAAAACATTACTTTAAATATAAATCTGCCAAGAGTTTTGAGTGCCAGGATTAGAAAAGATGTCAGTCATACATTGTAAATATTAAATCAAGACAGACTGCATGGTGTTTCCTACCACTGATCAAAAGCTGGAAATTAGATATTACCTTCTAGATCTTCAATTTTAAAAAATGTTATTTACATATTTTTTATAATTTCTCAAAATTATGTCAATTTGATCTTATACCTTTATGGCATTCACTAACTATCACACTGTTATGGTTTTTTAACAGTATTTAAAAGTATTTTTGACATGTCTGAAAAAACATCCGTAGCACCTTTTTTAAAGATAACATATGGATAATACAGCAGCTGATTTGTGTGGGGTATGCATTAAATACAGGAATAAGTATATTTCTTTCTTTTGTTTTTCTGGTTGCATTCTTTGCTAGTTTTCAGTAACTCAGTCATAATTTACAAAAATAAACTGTTTGGGATGACGGGGAATTGATTTGTTCCCTTTCCCTGCAGGCTACTTCACTCAAATTTCTACGCTGGCCGACGTTCAAGAGAATGTGATGGAGTATCTCCATGTCCTGAGTCGTCCCAAAGTTATTGACCGGGAGCATGACACAGTGTGGACCGAGGCATACATTGACAGCACTGTGAGTGGATCCTTGTTTTCCCACTTTCACTTCATTTGTTGGAATGTTATACTTTGCTTTGGACTCGGAGAACATCAAAACTTTACATAACACACGTTTTGTTTATGCTTATGTTCAAAAAGAGCTTTAGCAATTGGAGAATGAATGAAATATAAAATTGAGATAAGAATGAATGTGAATTAAACACATCAGCGAGCTGAAAATGTGTCTGAGTGCCAGTGTACCAGTATGTGAAAGTGTCTGCTAGTATGTGCAACAGATGGATTCATTAAGAAAATGAGCCTCTTGTGGACATTTAGGAGCCTTGTAGCATGAGCAGAACATTGACCGTAGCCAAAACTGCTTATGGCAGACAATTGTTTTTCATTACAAAAGGGCTTTAAAACTTGCATAAAAGCTTCGATACCTTTGTCATGCTTTATCATTATGGGGTCTGTATTCGTTGTGCAAATAAAAATTACACTGAAAATAGAGTGATGATTTGCACACATGGTTTATGGCAAAAAATAGACAAATAAAGACTATCATTTAACATTTTTGTTTTTTGAGCTTTGTTTTAATACAAAAAGGAACCATTCGCTTTAAGATATTTTTTTACCCAAAGCTCTCTTTTGATAGCAGAACATTTACAATAATTTTCTATAATCTTCTGAAAGAATATAGAATTTCATAATCATAAAACTTTTCTAGGAAATGTTTTTTTTTTGCTGTTGTTTTTTTTCATGTGGTTGAAACTGAAGAATGCTGGGATAAAATGGCAACTGTTGGGTATAAAATAGGGAGAACTTGATCCAGAACCAACAAAGCACAAGAAGAAAATACATAGAGTATGCAACAGAACAAGCTGTTAAAAACCGTGAGGGTCTGGCAATCAACAAGGAGAACATAGATATACAGAGGGCATTACTAATTAGTTTGACAAGCGAAAACAAATGTATTAAATTTTATTATATAATGGAACATTAAAAGGTGTTTGTTTCATGGAATTCACAGGTTCTTTTGTCCAAAGAGATATACAAACGAGGATGTAGCGATGTAGTTAATATCAAAGCTAACAATAAGTTTATTGTAGCTTATTGTTAGCTACAATAAGCTACAATAAGCTTATTGTAGCTTATTGTAGCTTATTGACTATTTCTACACTGTCACAGGTGACAGTGTAGAAATAGTACGCGTATAGAGGTGTGTGCAGAAAGGTGCCTTCCTTTGATGCTGAATGTTAAGGGTATCCAGTGTAGCTCAATGAATAGAGGGATAATTTGTGCTCTTTTAGGCTTATTAAAGACCAGACACACTGCTGTGTTCTGGAACATCTGCAGAGCACTCTGGCTGGGGGACGAGTTAGGAGGCCTTGGCAGTAGAAAATGCAGTACAACATCGTGTTGTGCTTTTCTCAGTGCAGCAGCACAAGCTTGTCTTGATTAGGGAAAGTTTGGATGTTGACAGTTCTCTAAACTGTCTGCTATTAGCTGTCAGTCTCTTGGAAAAAAATGAGGCAAAGGTTCTACCGTCAGCTATTAGTAGGTGGTGGAGGCGAAGGTTTAAATAGTGAGAATTCTTTCAGTGTAGATATACTTTTTTTTTTACATCATTTGCAGGGAACGGTGAAGGTAGTGCTTTAATTTTTGCTAGATCTACTCTAACAAAAACTAGATTTGTGCCATTTTCTTCTCCAGCTCTAAAATTAGGCACAATGCACAGTCATAATCATGGAGTATTTAGCCATACATGTATTTTGTGTTTTACTCAAGTACAAAGGTGTATAGTAAGACAAACATCTGTTCTCAACAATTATTCCTCTAGATTAATAAAATAAAAGGTATAAGGAGATTATTGTAGATGCTGTCTGTCAGAAGTAAAATCCAAATGTTCAACACTAAATTGAAAACAACTGTTTCTCTTCACAGATCTCCTCATGTTTTATCCTTCTGTTCTGATGTTCTGTTTTGTCGTCTGTAGTATTTCTCTGTAGCATTGAAAATGACTCAATTCACTTACCAAACATCAGCAGTTTAACTATGGTAATTATTCCCTGTTCGCCAACCCTCAGTGTCAGAAAGCTCTTCTTCCTTTACACTGTAACTGTTTTGAAGTTGTGGTTTTTGTGAACAGCAAATCAGTGTGAATCAGTGTTTTTTACACTCTCTAACTCTCTGTTCAGTAAAAACTGCATTGAAAGGCTTTCTGACACTCCACAAATGTTTTTGACCCTTTTCTCCTCCCCCTCCTCCTTCCTTCTGTAAACTGCTCTCCTTAAGCTCCCCCAAGCACAAAAGGTAAAACATCCGGTTTGAGGCCATCGTAATGCTGTTTGTTGGGTGCTGCTGAATGTTTATGTACATTTTGTGCATGCAGGCTTTGGTTTCCAATATCTATGAGATTACCGCACTGTTTGGGGACCCTAACTGTGATACTCATGACATTACTTTTGTGTGGTACTTGTATGCTGTTTGTCGAGTTAATGGCTCGAGTCATGCATCTTGGAAGTCTTTTGCATGTGTGATTAAACAAACATGTCTGTGCTCACACTTATTCATCAGTGATGTTAGCTGTGCTTTTCGATTATTTCCAATCAGGCAGTTTGGTCGTCTGTGTAAATGTGTGGTTACCTTTTGCTCCTCTGGTTGTTTTGTGCATTTATTTGTTTCTGTGTAGTTCTCTAAAATAAGCAGTTTCATTGTGTTCTTGGTGGAAATCCAATAGTTCATAATGACCATGCCAGGATGTTCTGATTCTGATTTTGATGCCTTTTATCATTTTTAGTAGCTTAGTTTTTGTAATTTATAAATTGTATTGGTAACAATAAGGAGCTATGTAATCACAGCAATGACGATAACAGAACAAAAGGGTGGTTTGCCTCCCCAGCAGCATGAGCTGGGCACTGAGCTGTGTCTTTTGACAGCTGGCAGGCTGGAGATCTTGCAAAGAGTTGTTCATGTCAGGAATTTGATCTCATTGACATTGAAATGGATACGGATAGATGGATGAAGACACTTTTTGGACATACTAACTAGAATTAACAAGAAATATGCATTGATTCTATGTCTTTTGTCTCCTAACACTACTTTATTCCAGGTTTTAACACTCAAATATCCATGAAAAATACTTGCACCAACTTGGCCTGAGTGCCAGATAAGAATATTCGGTTTAAAAAGTGATGTCCATTAGGGCTTTGTGTTCTGGAGATCATATGTATCAACTTTCCAGCTGCAAGGTCATACTATTTTTCCTGTTCGCTCCAGATCCTTTTCACTGTAACTCAGCCATCATCCCTTTGTTTGGATTTATTTGCCCTCTCTCCCTTTACTAGACTGTCTTTTAAAATCTCTCACAGGAAAAGCAATCACGCATGCTGAAACAAACCCCTACAGGCAATTCAGGGAGACCAATTAACCTAGCATGTGCATTTTTTGATTGTAGGTGAAAGATGCCACAATCAAGAGCCTTGTTGCACCAAGAACACTGTTGCAGCAAGGCAACAAACCTAGCAGCCACTATGTAGTCTCCTCACAACTTACACAACATATTAGTGGAGCCACAACACACCTTCAAGAGTCTGTAAGAGCTTTTGCTTTTTGAGGGATCAGGGCTGTTCAGTACCGAAAGAGAGGACCAACCTTCTATTAGGAAGACGGTCATGCAAGTGAGCACCGATAAAGATGTGGGGAAAAATATGCGTCTGAGTGAAGTGTTTTTTTTGTTTTTGTTTTATTTTAATCATGAGTTCAAATAAGTTGAAGAAGCACTAAATAAAACAAATGAGAAAGTTGCACAGAGTGTATTGTCTGTTTATCAAGATTTGAAAAATTGCTGCCCAAAGAATCATAACAGATGACTACAAAAACTGCACAGATTAAAAGGAAAAGTGTTACCTCTGATTAAGGGGGATTTGAAAGTTTCGTGGATATTGGCAGAACACCTGTGCAGTATAATTGTTTGTTGAATCATCGCCAGCTTTTTTGGCTGTGGAGTATATTCTTAGTTCTCTTACAGAAGCCAACAAGGATTTTAGCTCTAGTGGTTTGCACAGAGAAGCATCATTAAACCTTGTCTCCAAGGCAACAAGGGTCACCTCATCCACCAGCACACAATTTGTCATAGTAACCTAGATTATGAGGTTTTCCAATAAAATACCAAACACAGGTCAGGGGTGTGCATCTAAGCTGTGTGAGGGGCTACAGGTGTCTGTGTATTTATGTCAGAGGAGTGGAAAAACATTAAACTGTACTGATTTGTTTTTCATCCCCAAGCCTGTACAAGAAAACAACTCTTATGTGTAATTTACTGTGGGTAGAGAAATCCCTAAAGGTCACAAATGGGTAGTAAATTATTTAGCATTTTAATGAGTCTATGTTAAAAATTAAATTCAAGAGACTCAAGAGTGCAGCAGCTTTGGTGCTTCTCTTTTATTGATAAATAAAGTTAATCTAGGCAACTAATCCTCAAACTTTAAACACTGAATATTTTGAATGATTGGTATTAAAACCCTATTTTTGTTCTGTGACTAGTTTGGACAATAAAGCACAGGTTTAAATTCCTCTTTTTAAAAAGTAGAATTAAGGAACACCTTCTGTCGCTAATTCTTTTGCCTGTTTTCCTTCTTCATTCCCTTATCGTCAAGCATCAAGTATGCTTTTTCCCAAAGCAGCTGGAGGAGGGTAGACTTTCACAAAGTGCTGTTATACTAAAATAAATAACTTCTTAGATTAATGCTCATGTGCAGAGAGTATTCAGTGATGGGACTGCTTGTCGCTCTAGTGATATATGATCCAATAGACCCCTGCTTGGAAATAGATTTTGTATTTTTAGATGATGCTTTGCTCGTTCCTCCTGTCCTTTGATCGATCACATTCTCCAGCAGCAAGGCCATCCATTGTAACAACAGCTGTACTTAGGTGTGCTTTGTTCTCTCTTTGATGTGTAATGCTGCACACAGGATTGCTATTACCAGCTGTCTGAACACAGGTCACCAATCCCCTTTTCCTCGCTGTCCGAGGGAGACAGAATGGAGACCAAGTGTCCTTTCATTTGCCTGATTATTACTGTTTGTAGAAGAGGTGAGCAGTGAAGGAAGTATGTTGTGCTGGAGGACTAATAATGTCTGACTGATTAAATAGTGTTAGTCCCAACAAGAAATGACTGAAGATGTATGATTTTGAAGTAAATATAGGGACATCAAAGAAAACAATTGCGTCTTCTAGCCATGGTTGCTCTGTCATATTCTAGCTGACGGATGCACTGACTTTGGATTTCACAGTGGAACACCAGCCTGGATTGTGTTTCTCGACACTCTTCCTCTTGACTCTGGGAGGTAGATTTTCAAATGAAATTCAAATCTTGATATTTCTGGATCTTTTCTCTAGTACAGAGTGGCTTGCAACAATCAGCAGTCTTTGTGAACATAATCCAAATTATTAAATGGGCTTCCCCTCATAATCCTCTCAAGGCTGTCTTGTTTTTAAACACATTTTCTACCAAACGTTTTCGTCAAATCAACTTTCTGTTTATATGCTTGCATACACTTCTCTATCTTTAGGAGATTTATCTTTTGCGGCTTACCACCGGATGGCTTAGTGACTGTCTGTTGGACAATTGTCAAGTCAACATTATCTGTGTATGTTAAAAGTTGATCTCATGTAATGCTGAAGTTTTCTGAGAGTCTTGGGTTTTCATTAACTTAATGCCATAACAATCAAAATGAACAAAAATTAAAAATTCAAATGCATGTAGTCATCTGAATTATATCTCAGATTCATTTCTTATTGTGATTACTAAAAGAGGTCTCTCTAATATTCTGACTGAGATGCTCTACTGTTATGGTATAGAGAAAGCAACATTTTGCATTTCTTTAATTATTTTAAGGTAGAAATAAATGTAGTGTTAAAGAATTGTGAGGTTTTTTTTATATATATACATTTCTGATTAGACAAGGAAAGATAAATGTGAAGTTAAATATCACAATTATTCCAACACTTTTTTATTTTTATTTTTTTTAAGTCATGATACCTATATCTAAACAGGAAAAACTTGCATTTGTTAAGCTTCTTTTCCACAAGATCAAAGGCAGACTGAACACATTTCAAGGCAAATAAAGAACATGAATAAAACATGCCATGGAAGTTTTGATGATCCCTCAAGAAAATGATATGCTGCAGAAATCAAATCACCTTCATTACTTAAGTGGTAGATTTTATGCAGACTGAAAAAAAATGTACTCATTGATGTCATAAAGGAAGATGTTTCAAACAATATGCATCGAATGATTCAGCGTTGGTGTGCCTGTAGTTAGATTTTGTTTGTTTCTATAACAATCGTATTTCATATTTAGCTCTTTTCTCATGCCCTCATTTTCCTTGCTTCTTTTCATACTCTATCACTCATCACTGATTATCTCTCACAATGCCATCAGTCGGATGATGGTCAAGGTCCAGTCCTGATGACAACAGTAGCAATGCCAGTGTTCAGTACCAAGAATGAGACTGTAAGTTCACATAAAGTTCTATATAGACTTAAAGATTAATTTTCTTTGGCTATTTAACTCAAGTAAATGTCACATCCACATTATGTAAGGATGCTTACATAATAATTACATAATTTCATTCTGATTGGTAAATTAGGACATAGTAGAACATAACAAATTTTATTTAGGTTTTATATTGAAATAGTTGTAAGTAGTGTCTTTGTTGGAACTTGTGTGCAAAATTGTTTTTCAAACAAACTGAAAATCTGTAAAATGTTTCTTTTTTTTTTTTTTTTTTTCAGAGAAACAGAGGAATCCTGCTTGGGGTGGTTGGGACAGACGTGCCAGTTTCTGAGCTGCTCAAAACCATTCCCAAATATAAGGTAACACACACAAGCTTTTAGATAACTCCTTTTAGATAATGAGTTCAGTCATGCAGCTCGACAAAAGAGCATGATATTAAAAAAACACATTATTGCAGTAATTTAGTTTGAGAAGTGGAACTCATATATTGCATACATTTCAGTTTGCAAGTATTCATACCCTTAGCAGATTTAGGTTATAAATTATTTAAATTTTATATTTTTTAAGTCATAGAATGTCATAGGTTTCTTTCAAGTTATGTAAAACTTGATACATTTTAAATTAATTTAAGGCTATAAATACTAAAAGTACTCATAACCTTCTCAAAAATGAGCAGACAAATTTTAATTTCCTTACAAAAATCGAACCACTTTTCTGGGTTTTTCCCACTTTTTAAGTGTATGTTTATGGACCATACCATTATGTGAAAACAGAGAGGGGGACAGACACAACAGTAAGGTTAGTCCATCCCTTCAGTCAATAGGTAGTGGTGATGAGGAGAGTGCATCGCGAAAACCCATGAATATGACTGACACCCATAAGAGAAGCAGCATCTGGCTGCTAAAGATATTATATAATATAAATGATTTGTTTGCTCAGTAGTTTTGTTTGCAGTGCTTTGTTCATTTGTTTTTGTTATTTAAATTTTTTATTAAAATATTATACAAAAGTAAGAGTCTGCTTTCGTAACAGAGCAAGTACATACAATTGAATTACAGATCAAATCTGAATTCGGACTCAAATTAATTCATTAGGTATTCTAATTTATTTAGAAACCCCCAAAAAATGATAAACAGCACCATGTTTGTGCCATTGTTATACAAATGAAAAATGTATGTTTTTAGCTGTAACATTGCATTTAGTTTACTTAATTTGTTGCACTGTCTAATCCAAAACCATAAGATAGAATTTATATCAAGGCCATAAGTTGATTTATTAAAGTTCTTTGGAGGCTTTCACACCTTTTCCACAATTCCTTACTAAAAGGAAAACATGTTGGAAGCATTTAAAACTACATGGAGTAATACATTCTGTGTATTTTTGTCGCCAGATTTCCTGCACTGATTTTTTATTTCACTGATACCTAGCTAGATTTTGGCTTGGTAAACTGGATTATTTGTCCAGACATGAATGAATTAATCTCTTCGTACCGAGTTTCATCACAGAAACAATGATTCCGATTTCAGAAAAATGACAAAGAGCTTGATTGGTTCAGATTTACAATCGGGTACAAATTTGTTGTGCATCATTTATGTGTTTCTGTGTTTCTTCTTATCATTCTGTCCTAGCTGGGTATTCACGGCTATGCCTTTGCAATCACCAACAATGGCTACATCCTCACCCACCCAGATCTACGGCCACTTGTGAGTATCTCAAATGCTCAGCGTTTAACTCTACTAACTCAGCAATCCTGCAGAAGTTGGAACTGCAATCTATTGCATTAGTCTGAACAAATCTCACGAATAATAATAATAATAATAATAAAACCAGATCTTGCTTCAGCATTAAGATAGACTAACGATCAGTTTGGCACAAAAAATAAATGTGTGGGTTCTCTGTTCTGTGTCCTGTCAGCTTCCTCTCCTATGTAGATGAGGAGAGTATTTCCCAGCCCTCTGCTGCTCTCTGAATAGACAGAGATAGGGCTACTGAATGGCTATGATTAACTCTATTGTACTCACCCACTCCCTTCACAAGAGAGTGAAGGAAGTTAGCATACTGACAGGAGGGGCTCAGGGAGTTGACAATGTCCAAAATGTTAGAAAAACGGAAGCAAGAGGGAAAAGGTGCAGGGTACAAGCTCGGATGAAAAAATGAAGACATAATAATGGATGTGGAAGGAACAGATGAGGAGAGGGCAGACAGTGAAGCAGACAGACGGAGAGTTTAATAATGGTCTAATTAAAGATGTTAATGAACAGCAACTGTTGAGAGATGGGAGGTGGTCCTTCCTGACAGATTCATGGGAAGTAGCATTTATAAGTACATCTTAAAATAAGCACATCAGTCAAGGAGCAACTTTTTGCTTTTTGTCACCTTTACAAGATGATCAGATTAAGCAGCTGACTAACAGCCAGCAAGTGGGTTGAACAGTAGTGAGCATTAGGCACTGCATTACTGTAGCTGATTCTCAGTTGGTACCAAAAGGTCCAATAAATTATTCCCCCACATCTTTATGCTACAACCACCAATGTGAAATCTTGGTGCAGGAAGGATGGATTTGTATTCTTATCCTGTTTATGCCAAAATCTCACTCTATCATTACAAATGGCAATTCACTGGATGAGTAAATTTTTTGCTAATCTCTGTTGTTATAGTTTCTGCAGTGGTCTTCATCTTTCAATGTTCTCACTACTGAACAAACAAACTATATATATATA
>CAEFZY010052175.1:0-11958 GCA_903066815.1 Brachyrhaphis roseni
ATCTATCTATCTATCTATCTATCTATCTATCTATCTATCTATCTATCTATCTATCTATCTATCTATCTATCTATCTAAATAAAAATAAAGTGGGGATCTCCACAAAAACCAGCAACCGTCTCTAAATAGGTGCGTCAAGTAAAGTGTGCCAAAGACTTGAAATGACAGTTAATTATTTTACAACCCTTCCAAAATTATGGACACCACTTATTTAAAAAATAAGTTAATAAAAAGTTAATCTCACACTACAATTTTTTTTTAAATTAAAAGTTAGCTGAGTTTCATTTGCTAACAACCTTAAACTTTCCTCAAAAATAAATGTAGCTAACTTATACTTTTTTTCAAAAGTGATTCTGAGCTTTTATTTTGGAAGTAATGCTATGTAAAAGCATACAATAGAATAAAAGAGAAAACTCTCTTCTCTGTTTTTAAAAGGAGACACATTTTATGAGCACATTTATGACCATCTCAAACATAAAACATGTTCAAACGTCATACCAAAAGTACTGATGAAAGGCACACTCACACAATAAAAAAATCGTGATTGCTTTGCTGTTGCATCAGGCAGAGGCTCCACAACTTTTTATTTCTCTTTCCAAATCTCCTGAGATCTTGAGTATGGTATGAAGAATACGTTGAAATACTTAAAATGTTTAAATACAAATTTAGTTTCATCTTAAGGAAATCTGAAAATAAGTAATGAGTGGGTTTTTATAATTATGGAAACCCAGATCAACACTGTTCCTCAGACCGCAAAATCATGATCAAGTTTAAAGTCGCACTATCTTGATGTTGATGTGGGATTTTGTTCTTTTTGCTACAAAAAGAACAAAATCTTTTTGTTCTTTTTGTTTGTGTCCAAACTTTTGGTCTGTACTGTATATACAAAATAAAAATGTACACTGACCGAGGGAATTTTCACAATACACCTCCTCTGTTTGACAGACTGCAAGGTCAAATACGAAATAACAGAGTAATTAAGCAGTGAGTCAGTAACAAACTGCGTGACATCCAACTCCACTGGACTCCACTTGTAATCTGGTTATTTGGTATTCATTAATCCTAATGAGACAACACCAGCATTTTCCTTTTCACACAAATGGTGGTATAGACACTTCGTAGGACTTTAACGTGTCATACACATCCACCTACTGGTCAACTGATGTAAGTGGGAAAAATATCTCCAAATTGAGGAAGTTGCCAATAATCAAGAGATGAAGGGGGTCTCTACAGCTTCTTGTCAGTATGATATAATTTCAGTTAAACAAATATTGGAAACATCAATCAATCAAGGTCTAATTTAGCCATTAACTTTTGAAAATATTGATATGATACTGGGTTGCTGCAGTACGAAATATTTATTTGTTATTAAACTGTAACTTAGATTTTATATGCAAAAGTAGTTTAGACTTGAAGTCGCTCCTGTGTTTTCCTTTGACTGGTATTTTCTTATGTTATTTATATGCAAATAAAATAAGATCAAATTGACCCAGAAATAAATATTGAAATTATTACTATTAAGGGCATTTTCACAGGACAACTTCCACGAAATGTCATTCAGTATTACTGATAAAATAAAACACCACTAATGATTAAAGTATACTAGTTTAATTAAAGATTGCAGTAAGTTTACAAAATCGCAAGAAAATAAAAGTAACAAAAACAAACTCCAAATATAAACAGATTTTCCCCTAATGAATGATGATTGACAGTTGCCCTGATGGTTAAAAACAAAATTTTCCGAGCTGTTTGCTAGAAGAATGGTTTGATCTGGTTTACAGAATTTGCAAAGAAGTACCAAAATAAAATTTCAGAACTACATTTTTTTTCTTTTGGTCTTTGTTTCCTTTATAACAACTTTGATAAGCCCAGATTTGGATTTTTACCTACAGGAAAACGTTAGACAATAATCAGATGGCCTCAAAGAAACCACTGTTCCAGTAAACAGCAAGACCAACTAACAAACACATATTCATATAAACCCCATAAGCAAGATGGTAATCCACAAAGCAAATAGCTTGTCGCTTTTTCCCTACTGAAAACAAGCATTAAAAACCCCCCTCAAAACTTTGATCACTGTTGAGAGAAGAAATAACATTGTGCTTCAATCATACCATAAGGACATTTTTTAAAAAAGCAACATAAATAATAGAATATCTACTTTAGCTTGTCATCTGTGGTTTAAACACAGAGGGCTATACTTGGAAAAAGACATGTTTTAAACAGATCTAAAAGTAATGTACATCAGCTGCATAGCAGTTTTGGAGAAAATGTGTTTGCATTTATGTTAGTTATCATAAGTGCAATGCATTTTTGTTTTATTTTAGTACAAACAGGACAGATGCATACGAGAAGCGCCAGTAGAGTTAATGACAAATTTATAACAGCTACAACAACTGTCAAACATTCTAAGCACACTTTAGGTGTTATGGCTTAAAATTATAGTTGAGTATTTAATCAGACTCTAAAAGGCAACAGCAACAATTCAACCCGGTAGCTAGTTATCTCTCTTCAGGCTGGGTGTGCAGTATTTTCAGAATATTTACTGGTGAACATGTAATGATAGATTAACTTTGACTTAGTTTGTCAATATTAAATAAAATGTAAAAATAAAACTTCAAATGCAAAGAACAGATAAAAATGAGAACTTTCACAAAAAAATCTCCCTCTTTTCCATAACTTAGCAAAGACATACACAGATGAGAAAACTGTAATTTCAAAAACGTAATTACCTCTTCACTATGTGCAGTTAAAACATTCTGGATATAAGGAAGATTTTTTTTTTTCCATCCAGGATTCACAAAATGAGCAATACATTCATATTGAATACTGAAAAGTCTTGGTCTGACAGCATGGCGCCATATTGCCTGGCTAAAAACTGTTTGGCCAGAAAAGTCTAGGGGATACGTGTTATATGTACATTGAGATGTATATACAGGAGCAACTGTGCACAGTAAGGTGTATGGTCATCATTCATAGTATATAAAGCATTTCACTCTCCCTAAAAAAAAGGCACCACCACCACCAGCAGCAGCACAAGATGGTTCACCCTTAATTTTCCATCTGAGATTTTCCCAAGTTTAGTAACAGCTGCAGAAACAACAGCATGAACTTCAGGCGCTTTGGAGAATTTGGAAAAGCGACAGTTGGTATAAATACCCTCATCCGTGGACAGTAGAGTAAAAACATTCATCTCAGCTTAATAAAAACTTCTAAACAGAGAGTAACATAGATTAAGCGCAAGTCAGTAAACATTGGTTTTACTGAGCTGGTTATAATCATTTTTTGAGCTCCAACCTGATTAGATAACCAAGTGAAGCAAAGCGACATTCACTTTAGTCACAGCAGAATGAGGCAGCAGACTGGTCCCAGTGCAGGGCTCTCCCAGGTGGTACAGCAATGAGCAGATTGGGTTGGGGGGAAAAAATAACATTCATCAATATAGTTAGAGGAAAAATAACCATGACTGAAGAGCAATTCTACGAACCACCAATGCACGAATAAATTAAGATATATTTCTCTGTTAAGATGAATACCTACTATAGTGATGAAAAAAGTTAATATATTTTTCATAATAATCTCTCTAAAACCAAAAGCAACAGAAAATCATAAATATGGAACATTAGAAATATTAGTTTTTCTATTTTACAAGTTGAAGAAAGCTAGAAAGCTCTCCTCTCCCAAGTCATGTTTCCTTCTAGAGAGGTCCCTTTAAAAAAACAAACAAAAAAAACACACCCAAAAAATCACACTACACACAGCTGCACTCCATCGCTCCGCAAACCACATTGGTTACATCAACTCCATCCTAAAACAATAGCTGTTTGAGATTTTAAAGTGAATACTAAGTGTAACGGTCTTAATGCATTAGTTTCAACATTTACACTGAACACAAGAAAAAAAAAAAAAGGATAATTACAATTATAAGAGACCCGCCTCTTGTTTGTGCATGCACTTACTTAAAACTACAGACTGCAAACTGTTTTGTCTTTATTAGAAAAAAGAAAAAGAAAAACTGCAAAGTGTAGCATCGGGACAAAATGCAATTTGGAATGTCAGGAGGTAAATGCTAAACAGAGAAAAGAAAGAAGACAATAAAAACCTTAATGAGCCATAAAACTGGCACTTTATCAGGATGTACACAAAGATCAAACTTTGGTGTTGAAGTCACTGACCGCCAGCAGACAAAACATGAGGTCCGTAAAGCTTCAACATGCACAATTTCTGAATTTTAATACAATGATCTGTGTGAGATGTTCAGCTGTAGACACATTTCTCCTCCTAAGCATTCTCTAAAGTCAACATTTCTACAAAACTGGCTCATTTCTAGCTGGTTTATGAATACTACTCCAATTCAGACAGTGACACTGAAATAACCCACCTTCCAACCATTAAACTGAAAGTAATGATGCACTAAGTTAATGCTATACTCTAGATGTATATTTTGATAAAATATAACTGAAAATAATTTTAAAAAAAGCTATCTGAATAAAATTTACTTGTTCAATTTAGTTTAATGTAATTTCAAAAACTAATATATTAAGATTTCTGGTAATGAATAGCAACAAAGTAGCTGGTAATTTGATGCACAGCTGTATGATCATAAAGTTTAAAACAAATTATATTTTACGACAAACTTACTGGCTGTGACACATTTAAAACCAATTAAAGGATTTATTTTTTTTTGCTCATTTGTTTTTCCTCACAAATGCTGCCTTGTTTTTAACCTAGGGGATGAAGACACAATATAAGGACATAAAATACATATTTAAAAAATCACCCTTCCTAATGAGTCTGCAGCACTCTTTATAAAAGGAGTGATTAAAGAGCAACATTATCAATGATTTTTAACATAGGTTGTAACCTGGATTTGTCACATGAACCAGAACATTTGAACAGACTGCAGTGTTGGTGTATCTGCATCCTGGCTCACATGTTGATAGAGATAATATGTTCAAATAAATAAAATATTTTATATTTACAAATATATCTCTTAGTTTAACCATCTTCACTGTTTTGACAAATCTTTAGCATGACCCCAGTCAAATACAATACATAATTTATGCATATTTATTAACAAATATGTCTATGTAGCACCTAAAAAGCTTATTTATCGCATTACAAATAAAATCAAAATCTCCTTTTGTAGCATTTCAGAGACCTAGATTGAATTTATTGCTATCAACAGGTTCAAGCCCACTGCCTCAAACTGCAAAATAGTAACCAAATTACATTAAACCTCTTATGTTCATTTCTACAGTTCTTGAACTTCATATTTCTTTGCTTTCTCTCCCTCTATAGACCTTTTTTTTTGAAAACTCTCTGCACCATTTCAAACAGTAGCTACTAGAACAGCCAAACATGCCACACGTCTAAGCCTATGTGCTATACCAAATGGTCCGTCTTTCATGCAACGTAATGACAAGAATAAGGAGTAGAAAAAAAAAAACCATTAAGGGAAATATATTCACAGAAACTTCTAACTCTTTAGGAGATGTTTTACAAGACAGAAAAACAAAACTGGAGCATGCTACAGATAACATCACATTCTACCTATTTACATTTAAAAACAAGTTCTCTGATTATCAGGCCTGACAAGTTGACAGTCTTTTCAGAGAGAAAGCGAAATAAAAAGATTAGAGTTCCACTTCTCTTTTCAGACTCTTCAGGAGTTAGTCACTACGTACACAAGTTTCAGTAAAAGTGAGTTAGCCAGTTTGTGGAAGATATGAAAAGATGTTAACTTGGTCACCGTCAACCCATTCCTAAATCCTGGTTTATGTATTTGCATATAAAAGAATGATCCAGTCTGTCTTCGAAGTCACTGTTATTTACATTGGTCGATAATATTTTTGTCTGAAGAGACCAGCTGAGCAAAGAGGCCAGCAGCTGTTTGAATACATCCTCTGCAGTGCAGGAGCAGACCTGCATGCAGTAATCACGCATTAACACTTGGACCTTTTCTTCGCGTTTAATATTTTTCCAGATTTCTTCGGCAAAATATAAAACAAGCTCATGAGCTTCTGTGACATTTAGAATGAACGCGTGAGGGTGCCGCCTGATTCATGCAGGCTGACTAACAGGTCATTGATCTTCTCCATGTTTTGAGAGATCTCCATGCTGCCCTGTGCGGTTGTCCCAGACTGGGACAGCGACTGGCTGAGCAGGGACTGGATGTGAGCCTCGCTCTCCTGCTGGTTCTGACCCGACTGGCTGATTGCTATGATCTGATCTGAAACTGTGTTTCCAGGGCTGTTCATCAGCTGGCCACATCCTGCAAGAAGGGACAGAAAAATTAAAAACAAAATGACCATAAATATTGTTATTATTATAACCACCTGCCAAACAGACATGATAAATACCCTAGAAAAATGTATTATTTCTCTCATAAAAACATAATCCCTATTCGCAAAGATTACATTCTATAGTTTATTTAACAGCATAATTTAAAGTGATGCTAGCATAATTTGTAGCATAACTATTGATAGTTGTACAAACTAATGAATTGTTTGTACAACTATTGATTAAAAATACCTCTTAATTCTTGATTTTTCATTACATTTAGTTTTGTTACAACGAAAAACTTCAGAATGGAAGAAAAAGGATAGATTATTTTTACATTTGTCTTTACAATTAAAACTGCAAAAAGAGTGCATTTGTATTCAGAATGTCCCTTGAAATTACAATTTGAAGAACCATCTTTCATTGTATTTACAGCTATCTGGGTCTTTTGGAGTGTCTCTAAGAGCTTTTGCACATCTAGAGAATAAGATTTATCTTCTTTGCAAAAAAAATGAGGGAGTGCATCTGTGAACAGAATGCTTCAAGACTTGCCACAGATTACCCATTAGATTATTGGTGTTGGTCTATCACAGAAAATCCCAATAAAAAAAACAACATTATAGTTTGTGATTTTAACCTTACAAAATCAAAAATAAAATCAAATGCTGTGGATATTTTATAAAGCCACTGTAAATGTATTTTAGGAGAACATACCAGACTGGAAAAATATGCATTGCCACCAAAAAAAGGTAATTGTGACGAGTTAATCCAGCACAATGGGCCAAATCATGAGGACTGTGGTTTGTTATCTTTCCTCTGTTTACTTATAAGCATTACGACAAGCTTGCCGGCACTTGTTGTTCTATTAACTCATCGGTGTTAACAGGAGTTCACCTTGTTTATAACATCCTTACCATTCTGCATCCCGAAGATGAAAAGGCCCGGCTGCTGAGGCTGGCTGGGTTGGCTGATGCTCCCGCTTACAGAGTGTTGGAACAAGCTTCCTGGTTGCTGGACGGGAGAGGAGGTGGTGGTCGGAAGGTTCGCCACGCCGTTCTGGGAGGCAAACATGGCTGACTGAGTGAGCTCGGGAACAGCCATCCCCCCCTGCATGGGAGGCATGTTGGATGGAGGGACGAAGAGACTCACTGGCTGCTCATGCTGGTTGTTGGGGGTGCTGCCTAACTGCATTGGCTGCTGCTCCTGAAACATGACTTGCTGTGGTGAATTGGTGGGATTCCCTAAGGCCATGGGCTCAGGCTGGTTCTGCTGATTGACACCCACCATGCTGGCTTGGGAAAACAGCTGAGACGGGCTTTGGGACTCCTGGGAAACTAGACTGCTGGTGGTGAGAGGAGGAATTTGGCCTGGACTGGTAAAAATGAGGTTAGGGGCCTGTGGTTGTGTGGACAGGTTGTTGTTACAGAACATTAAGCCTGCTTGCTGTTGTTGCTGCTGGCCTGGAGAGAGCGTGTTTGGAGAGGAATGGGGGGAGATGCTCTGAAACAAGGCTGGCTGCTGGGGCGGCTGTGTGAGCGGCGGAGGCTGTGGCGACTGCTGCTGCTCCATGGGGCTTCTCTGCTGCATGGGGGATATCTGGGCCTGGGTCTGAAATACTGACTGCGATTCAGGAGAGGAGGATTGTAGCGCATTAAGGAAGGCCAGCTGCTGCTGTTGCTGCTGCTGTTGTTGCTGCTGCTGAGAACCACCGGTTGTAAGTTGGGTGGACAGGGGTGTTTGGGGAAGGAAAAGCCCAGTGGGGGATTGCTGTTGCTCCTGAGACTGCAACACTGTCATGGTGCTCTGGAACAGCGCGGCCTGAACTTGCTCCTGGGAAGCCTTCTGATACATTGATGCCTGTGGATCTTGCGTCTCAGCCAGAGGACTGGGATTGTGGAACATGGTTGGTGAGGGAAGAGTGGCGGTCTGCTGGAGGAAGCCGGTCTGCATTGAACAAAGGTCGTTCGCCTGCTGAAAAAGGGCAGCTTGCTGCTGCTGAGTCTGCTGCTGCTGCTGCTGCTGCTGATCCGGTGGGTAAAGCGATGTCTGGTTGGTCACCACTCCTGGTGGGGAACCTTGAAGGTCAGCGTTCTTGGCCTGGGCAGCATCCTGAAACATGCCACACTGCATCTGGATCTGAGACTGGAACAGTTGTTGCTGCAAGTTCTCCAAAACCTGCTGCTGTTGCTGCTGCTGTTGGATTTGCTGCTGTTGTTGCTGCTGAATCTGCTGATTTTGGATCTGGTGCTGGTGCTGGATGTGCTGTTGCTGCTGTTGAATTTGTTGCTGCTGTTGCTGCTGAATCTGCTGATTTTGGATCTGTTGCTGGTGTTGGATTTGTTGCTGCTGCTGTTTGGTTATCGAGTTGTCAGCCTGAATTGGTAAGTTACAGTATCCCTTAGCTTTAAGCTGTCTCACAGCTTCCTCCAACTGAGCCACTTCATCTGGAGGGAAGAGTTGCAGCTGTGGCTGTGGCGGCGGCGGTGCCGGTTCAACACACAGCCTGCCCACTCCTCCAGAAGCGCTGCCGGACCTCTCTCGCATCAGACCATCTCTGGACTCTAAAAGGAACTGCTGGGAGCCTTGTGGGAGAAGAGACTCTGCAGGCAAAGGGAATGAGCTGGTAGGAGCAATATCCTGCTTTTGGATGGTGCTTAACGGATCGACATTGGTAAAAGCGGCAGCCTGGGTTTCATCTGGATCGCCTGCAGGCTGAGGTAAGCTATTGCTGAAAACTAAGCTTTTATTTAGATGTGCTGTTGCTACATCTTGGGTCGGCTGGGGTGCGCGAAGATCACCGTTCTGGTGAAGAAAGAAACACAAAGCGACAAAAGCACAAGTTAGGGGCTTTAAGTCATGTGTTATTATAAATCTAATTTCTGAAACATCTTTCACAAAAATAAGTTGTTCGGTGCAGTAAAGTACAAAGCAAACCAAACCAAGCCACCAAAAATGTGAATCAAACAGAGCATATATTAACTTCAATATACAAAAGCAGTTTATGGCTCAGTAGTTCACCTTAAATACTCCAGAGGCCTGAAGGTTGTTTGTCACTTCCATTGGGGTGACATCTTCTCTCTTCACTAAAGGCAACATTGAAGGCATCAAGGCACTGTCTACAGCTGTAGGAGTAAAAGGATGGGTGCCAAATGTTAATTTAGATGCTCTTTGTAATCAAGATAAAGAAAAAGAGACAATTAAAACCCTTTTCAAGATGACAACGTATTGAACTTAAAAATCTTTTAAAAAATATCTTCCTGACAGGCATAAAGCAACCTTGATAAGGTTATAATTTTAATAAAAAGGACTACTAACCTTTCAGTTGCTCATCATAAGAACAGGTCTTCACTGGTGAGGGCATCTCTTTCTTTACAGGAATTTCATTTTGTACTGGAAGATTGTCTAGAATAAAACAAGATAATAGACACTGTGACAGCAGCTAATTAGAACATGATTCACAGAGATTTGTTGTTTATTTTAAAAACTTAGATATTTTATTGCATACAAGAAGGAACCTTGAAAATAGTAAAACGCTAGGTAAATGTCAGTGCTATATAGGGATTTGCCTTTCAGAAAGGAGAGGAGAATTACAGCTATTGAAAATCATTACTAACACTAAACTGTAGGTGGTAGTGTTGTCTAATACTAGGAAAAAACTTAATAAGACTCAACACTTTATTAATCCCAGAAGGGGATAATATGCTGTTAGTTACTCAGTCTAGTGAAATAAAAAAATATAAAAAATCAAAGTATAAATAAATGAACAGAACAGGAAAAACCAGTATCAATAATAATTAGAATGCACAATTGAAAAATTTGATGAAGGATAAGGTACTCCAATCAAATTCAAATAGAAATAAACACCATCTCTGTAGTCCATTGCAAATTAAAATTGTACAGAAATAGTATTAGTGTAATACTAACACAGTAATACTGCAGGAGCTGGTAGTGTTATAAAAAAGTCGCAAAGTTAAACGGCCACAGGTCTAAACATAAACTCCAGACACATTATTTAATACTAGTTGTAAAACCTATGTACGTTTTATTTATTTTTTGGGTGGGGGAGCTTAATAATATGCAGTCTCTTGTTTCTTTAGCTGAACAAACCTGGATCTGGAGTGTAGGTGAATGGCTGAACATCATGGGACCTGCCAGCGTTCGTCACCACGTAGATCCCCACACAAACAGGAGAGGAGATGGCCAGGTTCTGATATGGGGGAACCTTCACAATCAAGTGATTCTGGGGAGTTAAAGATATACAATTAAAAAATAAATTAAAATGAGCCAACTGAGTCTCCAAGTACAGTAAGTCACAGAACGAACAGTAAGCTTAATCTATACAAGAAATGAATCTGGAAGTAGTTTCAAGCCAAAACAGTCAGTTAATGAGAAACGAAAAAGAAACAAAATTATTCTTTATCTATTCTGCGGCTGCATTCCTGAATGTATCTTGGACTTTGTTTGCTTGCTCTGTATTCTGCTATAAAGGTACTTCAAATGCACAGCTTAGTACCGTAGTTTCAAAATGTGCATAAATGCAAAAGGGAGAAATGTTACAGATTTGTCAGTTTCTGCATTACTGATCCTTTCATTTTCAGGGGCAAAGGTTTAATCCTGGTTAAGACTCACTCAGCAGAGTATCTGAGACTGAGAGTAATTAGGTCAGAGCACAATGAAACTACTGACACCTTTGAACCAAAAGCCATTTAAGATGATTATATCTGGAAGGCCCAAACATGTTGGAGTTGAAGCTTGTCTATCCAATCTTTTCACTTGTAATTTCCTTTAAACATTCAGAAAAACGACGGAACAAAAAGAACTTTTCACCTGGTGGAACAGCTCCATGTCAATTTCTGCCTCTGACTTCCACGACTTCTCATCTGCAACAGAAAGAATTTGTTTTCACTGAGTGTTACATATCAAAACTGAATTAAACTTGACAAAAAAAAGTCTACGAAGTTGGTTTTTTTCTCACCTGAAACATTTTCTTGAAATACGACTTTAGTGTCTTTAAGAAAATTTTTGCCAATGATAAAAACTTCCTCTCCGCCCCTTACTGAACCAGTATGCAGTGACTTCTTCAGTATCTCTGGTAGCCCTGCAGGCTGGGCTGTAAACAGGGATAATACAGACAACACTGATGAGATTCATTGATTTTTCGTTTTTCTAATAATGCCCTCTCACCTCTAACACGACAAAAAGAAGAGTGTGGGGGAAGGTTTGCCAATAAATGTTATTTATCTAAGCCGATTTTCGGCTTAGATAAATACACACAGATCTCCCTTTTGAAGGGAGATCTGTGTCATTTCTGATTAATTATTGCCAGATTTTTATTTGAAAAAGAAGCAGAAATGTGTAACACCAGGTTCTGTGCTAGTTAAAAACTATAAAGCCATGACTTCAACGACCAGGGGATTTGGACCTTAGACTCTTGGGGTTCCAGTCAAATGCAAAGGTGCTCACAGACAGTCTACGATAATTTTTTATTATTTACACATATGTGTCTGAAAGTAGCGGTATATGAAATGCTTTTGTAAAATTTTATTATTCTGTCACTCTGGGTATAGAGAACAAATTAACAGAATGATTTTCAACAAGATTCTATCTATCTATCTATCTATCTATCTATCTATCTATCTATCTATCTATCTATCTATCTATCTATCTATCTATCTA
>CAEFZY010052182.1:0-17236 GCA_903066815.1 Brachyrhaphis roseni
GTCTCCTTGCTCAGGAGGAAGATGAAGACGGCTCTCAGTGACTTTTACCGGTATGTTTTTTTTAACCAGCCCTGTTAATGCTGTGCTACCGTGTTGCTGCTGTGTTACTGCCGCGTCACAGGCACTGTTTGGAAAAAAAGCTAAGGTATATTACTAAAACTTTGAAAACTCTTTCTGTGTACCGTCTGTATGTAGGCACATGCGGCTTATAGACAGGTGCGGTTTGTGTATGTACAAAATGGTTTCTCCTTTAAGAATGTGCTGTGTGCGGCTTATAATCAGGTGCACTCTATAGTCCGGAAAATACGGTAATAATAAATGCAAAGTTTGGCTAGTTTTTTATGGAATGTGTTGAATTGCCACAACAGAATGACACTAAATGTACCAGTGACATGATTTTAGATTCATTTTTCTTGTCATTAGGAGGAAATGACAAGAAAATGATTTATTGATATAATTTTCCTCTAATATCGACATCGACAGGAGTTTTATGTTATCCTTTAAAAATAAATCTTCAGTTCTTCAAACATTACAACCAATTTTCCATTAAAATGATACATTTTTGTTTTAAGAAAACGTCATGTCACATATGCGGCTCTAAAGTTTTATTCAGTTGGACTGAGGGAAAAAAATGATTGTTAATCTGTCAGAACGGTCCAGTCAAAGATCAGACCTAAAGCCAATCATTTGAAGCCACTTCATCCAATCTGATAGAAAGTTATTATGATGTTCAAAGCTGGCAAAAACTTATACCAAAACTGACTCTGCAAAGTAGAGAGGAGTGAATGCAAAGCTACACCACTCATTTCAGATTTTATAGGAAAAACACTGAAAACCATCTATCATATGGCTGCTTTGCTGGTTGTTACATGACAAAATGCAAAGACATTCAAGGGAAATCAACACTTCTCCAAGACATTTTTGTAAGGCCCATCTATACTTGTTGGAGGAGAACAGACAGTGGCAAACCTCAAATATCCCAAGTTACGTGAAGTTATGTAATTTTTTTTCTGCAGGCAAGCCTAAAGAGCGAGATGAGGCTCATGTGCAATCAAGAGATAGCAAAGATGAAGCTGGACCACCATGAAGCTTTTGTGTGAGTGTGTTTTCACGGTTGTGATTCTGAATTTAAATCCTTTAAAATGCTCTACCAAGCAGAACGTGAAGAAAAAATAATTTCTGTGTAAATATGTGACCAGAATTAATGTTATTTTTTGGATTTGTCATGTTCATGACAGTGTATACTTCCCGAGTCGACTATCACGTCTTCATCCATCCCAGAAACGCCTGTAGGAAGCAGAGCATGTGTGGATGACCATAGTTTACTTTTGAGGCTATAGGTTGTGTCCTACTCTGGCAGTGATGTTTTTACAGCTCATGAAACATCAACGTTGATCCTGGTGTGGCCCTGCCGGCGTGGTCTGACTGTCCATAATTGATTTAATTTTGAACCTCGAAGTTAAACAAACCAACTCTTTCCCATCCGGTTTCCAGAGAAGGACTTCTTCGAACCAAGAACAGAAATCTGTGACCCTAAAGTTAACATTTCTGTTTGATTTGGTCTTCTTTACTAACTCTATGTGTATCATGCTGTGATAAAATCAGAAAGTAAAACAACAGGACTGACTCACAGGGCTTTTATTCAGCCTGGAAACATTTGGAAAAGCATGGAATTAGATTTATGTATTTTCCGGGTCTGGATAAATATGAAGCCATAGAAAATGGAAACATGGCTTAAAAGTTGTGTCCTTTTCCTCTTGGTGTCCTTTTCTTCATTATATCATCCCCAGCTCCCTTCCTCATATAGTTATTTCTGTCTTGGCTTCTTTCTTTTGTCCTTTCTTTTTTGTTTGTGTTTTTCGTTCTATCTTTCCTTGTCTCCTCTCTTCTTTCTTGTATTCTCCCTCCCCTCCCTTTGTTCTTCCTTACTTGCTTAAATCCATCCTACCTTCTTCCTTGTGTCCTCCTGTCCTGTTTTTCCTTTCTTGTGGCCTTGTTTTTCTTTCCTGGTCCTCCTTCCTTCCTTTCTTGTGTCCTTCTTTCCTCAGTCCCTTCCTTTGTTTCCTTCTATTCTCTTTGTTTGTCTTGTGCTCTACCTCCTGTGACCGCATCTATCCTCCCTACCTTCCTTCCTTCTTTGGGTCCTCCTCCCTTCACTTCTCATCACATCCTTTTCATTTCTGTCTCCTACCCTCCTCCCTTGCATCCTTCCTTTTGTCACTTGCTTGCACCCCCGTTCCTGTTTTACCCTTTTTGTGTCCTTCCTTTCTTTCCTTCCCTGGAAGGTTTTCTACCTTCCTCCTGTCCTACATGTGACCTTCTTCCCTACTGTCCTTTTTATGCCCTCCCCTTCTTGTGTCTTCCCTTCTTTCACTGCCACCTCACTTCCTCTCTTGTCTCCTCTGGAAAGTGTGAGGAAATGTAGTGTCTGCATCTTTATAGCTGGAAACAAATTTCTCAGAAGTCTTTTTTGCTTGATTTTTTACTTTCCTTTAGCAAGATGGAAAGTGTGTTAACTTCTGCTTTCAAGGAGCGAGATCACTTGAATGAAACTCTGAAAACTACCTTTCAAGAAGCAGAGGGCCTGAAGAAACTGACACATTCACTGGCAAAGGAAAAGCTCTCAGTCATGCTGGAGAAGGTATGTTTCACCCAAAAGACAGCAAACACCAATGTGACTTTTAAGTAGCGGTCCTTGGAAAGAGACCATTTATGCCCTGAAAGTAATTTTCAGTTATGAAAGTGTTTGTCGGATCTGTCCAGAATATATTTCAGGTGGGTTTTTTTCCCCCTTATGTTGTTTATTTGTGCTGACCCTGTGTATTTTGCTTGTGGTCCAACTCCCACCGACCTCCTGCCTGCTCTCCAGGCTCTCAGTGGTCAGTGGTTGCGGCGAGTTTCCACTGGTGTCTGGGTTCTAATTGAATTATCCTTTGGAGCTTTCTGGCAACAATTCGTTTGGATAAATAAGTATTGGGCGCATTAATCTTACCTCTAATAATGACAGCAAATCACGAGGAGTAAATCCATTTCCCTGATGCTTTGGCCACTCACAAACTACAGCATAAGTAAAAAGATATCCAAAGTTAGGACTGCTGGTCAGAGGTTTGCTTTAACTCACCACTGGCATGAACGTTGTATTAATTTGGGATGGTATGTATAATCTACATCATGTATTCAACAAAAAACTTCAATGTATTTCAAAAACAAGAATCTTCTCTAATCCAAATGGGTCCGAAATAATAATAGCCCCACCAATATTCAGCTGAATGTCCTCAGCACCTCAGCCACAACCTTTTAGTAGTCATCAACAAGTTGCTTGGCCAGCTGTATATTTGACCACTTTTTTCATCAGACATTCATTGGTTCCCTTACACAAATTCAGTTTTTAAGCACAATCCAACAATCACCAATAGGGTTAATTTAGGAACCCATTAAGAAGCTTAACTTAAAAGGGCAGTATTATGTATTTTCCAGGCAAATAGTGACATTGTATAGCACAATCAAGTAACTATTTTACCTTTAGTTGCTATAAAAATGCTATATATATATAAAATATGACTCAGCTTGGAGACTGCAGCTCCGGTGAGGAGCTTTGTGGAAAAGGCGGTGCTTGGTACGTTTTTAAAACAGCTGAATGGTTGCCATGAGAGATCCAAGGATTTCTCAAACATGCATGAAAGAATAAAACTAACACATGATGTCAGATATGTTTTCAACAAGGGAATAACATTATAGCATGTTATAAAGCTCAAGAATGTCAATTGTACATATCACACCACCTTGAAGATGACTTCCTCCAATCCTAAACCTGTTTTGATGTGTGATTGAGATCATTTTCATGCTGAAAAAAGAAACTGTGTCAAAGTTTCATCAATCTGACCCAAAATGTCTCATCCATTCCTTGTCTAACTGCTTATCATTTCAAGATCACAGGGAGGCTGGATTATTGGTTCTCTCCACTGGGCGGGAGGCAGGGTACTTCCTGGACAGACACACTCAATTCAGAGAGATCAATTGACCTCACAGTCATGTTTTGGACTGTGGGAGGAAGGTGGAGTATCCTGAGAGAACTCACACATGCTGACAGACTTTTCTTCATGGTTGCTGCATGGCAATGGTGCAACCAATTGCATGTCTGTGCAACCCTTATCCAATCAAGCGGATATTGGTTAAAACACAGCAGAAATGTGCTTCAGATGTTTCCCTGAGTTAAGATGCCCCATTTAGATGATTGCAATTCAACAAGTGCCTGTAAATCAGCCGTCAATTGAAATCGTGTGTGCTGGAAGCAGCGAAACACCTAAAACATGCAGAGCAGTGTGCCTTGAGGACCAAGGTTGGTGGTCCACCAGTGTGCCTCGCCACATCAACATGGTATGAGATTCGCCAAAGGAAAACGAAGAACATGCTTCTTGCATAATTGAAGACAAACCAAATCTCTTCTAGAGAAACGTTTTACAGTCAGACGAGACGAAGCTTGAGCTATTTTTCCACCTAAGAACACTGCACCAGTTGTCAACCATGGTAGAGGCAGGATCATGCTGAGGTACTCTATCTCCTCCAAATTCATTCTCTTCACCACAAATCTGGGATGATATGGTTAAATGTCAGCACGCTGACATTGCCAAGGTCCATGATCCTAAACACACACTGTGTTGGAATGATAAAGCTGTCATGATGTGTTGTGGTGATGGTGAATCCGAAATTCACAACAAGCATAAATGAACTGAAGTGAATAATGTGTTTTTCTTTCTTTTTCACTATCAGCCTAAATGTGGATTGTGGGGAAATGTGAATCGTTAATGAAGGAAAGATAAAACATGAACTTACAAGCAACAGCAAGAGCAGGAACAATGGGAACAGGGTACATTAAGTTAATGGGGAAACCAGCAATGAGTGAATGAAGGAGAAGTGGTTAAATGTTGGAATGATCACCAGAACTAATTACAAACAGGATGCATCTTTGAAGGGAGAGCCAAAGGCAGACTGAGGGAGAAAGAGTCATAATGTCACAGGGAAGCAAGGAGATGGGAAAACAATGACAAAAATTAACCAAACACAAGAAATAAACAAATAATAAAGACCTAATTGAAATACTAAGGATTGATTGAACTGATATAAAACAGAAACAAGCCTGATCTAATCAAAACAAAGAATAACTAAGGATAAACACAGATAAAGTAGCAAAACTATAAACCCAGAAAAAACAAAGATCCTGACATGAAGCTTCTTGATTGACCCCTGATGCCAGAATCAGATTCAAAGCTGCAGAAAGCTTGTAGATGAGGCACAACTTGTTAAGGGATATTTAACCAAATAGTACAAGAATAAAATTGAGTGTATGCATCATTTTGAACCTGTTTTCATGAGTGAATTCCAAAAACAAAGTCTTTTACTCCCTGTTCTTAGAAGAAGCCTAAAATTAATGTAACAATTATGGTTTTGATGAGTGCGTGTATTGCAAATTGGCACTGGACCTTCTCTGCTTCATGCTCTCTCACCCAGGATATGCTCGAGGCGACGGTTAAGAAGGACACGGCAAAGATGGAAGTGAAAGAAAAGAAGCTCTCTGAAGTCATGGCCAAAGCGGCTTCGCTGGAGCTGGCCCTGGCAGAAATCTCCAGAAAATCTGAGCAGCAGGAAGAGAAGGAGAAGAGAAATCTGATTACCATCCAGGCCAGCCAGGTAGAGCTGGACAAGCTGCAGAAGCTCCTCGCCATGCGAGAGAAGGAGATGCAGCACGTCAAGCAGCTGGCGAAGACCATCGTAGATAAGCGCAGAGAGGTGGAGGAATTCTTCCACGAAGCGCTGGATCACATCAGGCAGGAGATTGCTGCCAGCAGACTTAAGAATAAAAAGGAAGCCCTTCAGGATTATCAGCAGAAGTTTAGAGAGGCCACAGCTGGGATGATAAAGTTCCCACCCATCCGTTCCGTCAACAGAAGTTCCAACTACCTCTATGCAGACATGGAGGCAGCCGCACAATGGTACTTTCTCTTTTCTTTCAGTCATTTCTATAGTGTTATATTTCCTATGTATTCTAAAACCAATTTCTATATATTTTATTGAAATTGATTGACCAGAAAGCAATGGAAAGCAAACTAACTCACAAGTTAGTTTTATCTTATCTGTCAAGTGTACAAAGATATTTGCACTAGACACAAGACAAACATACTTGGGAAGATTTTGTGTCCTTCCACTTCATAAACCTTCGGTGAAACACATTAAAAGCTGTGATTGTAATGTGAGAAAATTAAAGACGCATGACTTAATGAAACACAAGTCTGATTTGCCTTCTGTTTCTCTGAAGGTCCCATCCTCCTAGCGGTGAGGTCAACATGTCTCATCTCACTTGGGAGCAAAAGGAAAAAGTGCTTAGCCTCCTCTTTGCTAAAATGAATGGACAGACGGAAAGGTAATAAAACATCCCTCATAAGTGGCTTATGTTTCACACAGCTAAACTATTATTAGGATTTGTGCTCACTGCCTACATTAAAGTCCATTTGTTTTTGTCTAAAATGAACCAAAAACTTCTGCATCAATTAACTCTGAAGAACAAAGTGCAGTGACACCATGCAGTTAGCTCAAATTGAAAATGCTGACTCCTCCCTCACTTTAATGCCTTAAACAGCCATTTTCTCGGCAGAAGAGGATACCATAAAACATAAGTTAGGCTTCGACCAATTTTCTTTTCCATCCAGCTGCTTAAAAAGAATGAAGAAAGAGTCTGGGCACAATAGTAAAAATAGGCCCGGCCACAGAGTCGTGTGCTTGGAAACAAACATCTGGTCACAACGATTTTTCTTCCAGCTCATTGGTCTCCTCTTCACGTGCACAAGCAGTTTATTTTGTCCTTTGAACGCTTGTGGTTGGAGAGCAGCTGGTAACATGATTTCCAGAGGATTGTGCAGGGGATCTGAACGTATGGGATAAAGCGGGAAAGACGGGAAGTATATTCATGTCAGCAGTGGTCTGGCGTCCAGTCTGACCTTTAGGTAAAATAAGACAATAAGTAAGCAGGATTCAAATCTGGTTGACCCAGAATAACCGCATTAGGAGTAAAAAAAACAAACAAACAAAAAAGAATGTGTTATAAAATATGGCCTTTTATTTCTGTGTTCTCTATTGAACTGCAACCTCTTGCATTTTCCCCCATAGGAAAGTCTGCAAGCATCAGGATCTCTGTGCTTCCAGCGAGGGACGGAAAGAGACTCTTTGACACCGACGCTGCTGAGCTCAAACACACACATATAAAAAAAATGGCACAGAAATAAAAAAAAAATGAAAGAAAGTTTGACCTCATCCTTACAATTTAGAAAGCCTGCACAGATTTATCGGTCCCACATTGCATGTTTAGCAGAAAAAGCAGTGGCTGCGAGAACGTCAGTTCCTACATGTGATTTATCAAGACGGTTTGCATTTTAGCGATGCATAATGATGACTGTCCTCCAGAATTAGAGAGAACTGCTGGGGCGCTCATCGGCCCCCAGGCGCCGGAGTCCATTCTGCCCTCAACCCCAAACAGCCTGTCGGATACGCACCACACCACATGACCTCGGTGCAGCCTTTGCAACTCTCATCTCATAGCTGTGCGCCTTCGCTTTGTGTGCTTCCCGAGGAGTGTCAGTCAGGAGTACAGCACAGTAAAAAATGTTGGTTTGTGTTTCTTTCAGCTGTTTTTACAATGCATGTGGTTTTAATTGTGTATTTTATGCATAAAACAAAAACAAACACTGGTTGCCTCCATGAAAACACACAATCTTTTAGGAACCAACTAGATTTATTAGTGTTTCCTCTTCTGCACAGCTCTGCAGACATTCATTCAGCATCTAAGCACACTGTTTACATACAAAATCTTTAAAATGGGTGTTATTTCATGTCATTCATCTATCTATGAACATATACTGTAGTTTGTTTTCTTTCTGGAAGAAAACTTGAAGTTACATCAGAAGCACTTGAAGGATGAAGGATGAAGCATTCAGCGTCCCATTGTTGGCATGGTAACGGCAGGGCTTTTCAAGGTAGCGTCTTCAGCTTTCCATTGTGAGGTTATAGTTTTGATCTGCGTGTAGAACTGGATGCCCTAAAGAGACAAAAATACAATAATGACATACTAATCAGACTGATCATTTCCACAAACTTCAGCGTACTTTAATGGGACAGACCAACTCAAAAGCAGACGCATATCTTAAAGGAAAAGGATGCATAGTTCAAAGACTTTTTACAGATACACGTTTGAAAACTGTTTTGTGCATTTATATTCAACCTGAGTCAAACTTTGTGGAAGCATCTTTCGCTGCAATTACAGCTGCAGGTCCTTTTGGTTCAGGTTTCAGACCATTTTCAAGTAATGCCATAATAATGCAAGTGCACCCTCTCACAAACCAATAAACTTTAATTTCTATACAACATTTATCATGGGAAGTGGAAAACATTTTAAGTACCCCAAAATAAATAAAAAAAATTTAATAAAATTAGTACTGAAGTCTCTGTAAAAAGCAAAACATTCAAAAAAGGGCTAGTTGAGACCAATGCATTAAAGTGAAAACTTTTATCATCGAGTCTTTGGTAGAAAGAAAGACAAGAGAAACAAACAAAAATAAGGCAAATGGAAATAATTTGGCTTGTTTAAATTTATCATGCAATTAATTGAATCAATGCTTATTGCAACCAGCTTAGCTGTATGTTTTGCATCGTTTTCCTGCTGGACAGTGGACCAATATTTAGCTGCATTTGTCTTCCAATCATTTTTTACAAACTTCTTTGCTGAAGAAAAACATTTCCACAGCATGATGATGCCACTGCCATGCTTCACAATGCATCCTGTGTTTGTATAGGTTAAAACGTTTTTATTCTCATCTGACCAGAACACCTTCTTCCACAGGTTTGCTGTGTCCTCTACATGACTTTAATCTGGACTTCTTATCACTTTATTTTAATAATCAAGCCATTCTTCCATAAAGACTTGATTTGTGAAGGGCACTGTCCTGTTGAAAGTTCCCGTCCTCTGAGATGTGAATCTCTGCAGCTCCTCCACAGTTACCAGCTTGTCAGTCTATATGTAAACATGAACTTACTGCACACTTCTGTTCTTAAATGTTGGATTGAACATTGACGTTAGCGTAAAGGGAGATAAATATTAATTTGTACATCCTATTAAATCCCAATTAAATACATTGAAGTTTGTGGTTTTAAAGTGATAAAAGGTCGCAATAGGTGATCTACTATGCTTCCTTGAACAATTTAGGATAAGTCTATGGACTATATAAAACATGTTTTGCACAAAATTATTTTTATATAGTCAGCTTTTAGTCTGCTCATTTCTTAAATATATTGAGCTCCTTTTCATAACAAGCTTTTTTAGGGCCTCTTGTCTCTTTAAATCTAAAGAAGCTGCTGCTGACCACGCCCCCCAACTCAACATTTACACTCGCATGTGAAAATGGGCGCAAACAGATTTGCAATTATACAACCATACTTCTTTAAAAAGCAGAAGTGGAGTACCATGCACAGCCAACAAGAATCCAGCAAGTGGTTTCTGGATAGTAACTCAACAACAAAACACTTGTCTTTTTCAGCAGCTATTCTTCATCACATACAGCAATAAAACCATCTGGCCAAATGTGCAAGAGCTCTGCTGGGATTGCTGGAAAGAGGATAAGCTTCACTGTGGTTGCTAGGTGAGGGGCAGTGCTGATTCTGGAGGTTTTTGAAATGGCTCATTTTCCAGACACCAAAAACATGAACTTATTGCCAATAACTGGCAAAGCGGTTGTTTCAAGTGATAGGGCTGTGTTTAGAAGCAGTAGAAACCCAAACGGAAGTACAAACATATGCAAAACAGGTCTTACCTGCTTCCCATAGAAGTTTGTGTCCCCTCTGAAGGATCCTCTTGATCCAGTGAAGGAGAACATTGGCAGCGGCACAGGGATGGGCACATTGACTCCAACCTGCACACAAACAAGCATTGTCCCTTTCATTGTAAGTTTTGTAAAACAATTCCAGGAACCCAAATTGCTGGGATGATCGAGATGCAGCTAACAAAAAGATGCGGTTCGTCCTTGCTTGTTGAAAAAACAAGCCTACATGGTCGCAATAAACAAAGCCGAACCTGTGGCTTGGATCTGCTGCTTTTAAAACGCAGCATGCCCTTATTAGAGGGATGAAAAGCTAAATAAAACATTCTGTTTTGAAAACTGCAGAGCCATGGTTGGTTGAAGATGTTTGAAAGAGCGGGAAGACGTTTTGACACACTAGGGCCTTTTGGCGAAGGTGCGCCGAGTGGAAAAGGAAAAAAAAGAAAAACGAAAAGTAGATGTTTGTTGCACAGAGGTTTTGGAAAGGAGAGCAGCACATGGCTTGCACAACATTCCCCGACATGTGAACAGCAAACACAGGGCACAACCAGGCTCCACAGGCAAACAAACAGGGTGAAGGCTGGCCGTTGTCTGCTGAACACAAACCCTGGAATCCCTTTTGAGTTTTAATTTGAGAATTCCCTGCTCCGGATGCTACCTGGAAATATGTTTCTATACCCTTCTGTTTTCCTGTAACACACACATGTTTGCCTTATCTATTTGGAGCCTCAGATGGCGGGGAAGTGGAGAAAGCAGGGTTACCCGAGGTGTGTATTTTAGGTGAGGAGCAAACAAGAAGATACGTGACATGGAATTTTTTTTTTCTTTTTTCCTTTTTTTAAATATGTGAAGATTTTCAAACAGAATCGTGATGTGCTCCCCGCTGCCTGAGATGCAGCTCAGACATGACAGAGGGATGTGAATGCCTCCTTTCTCCCGGGACGGAGGGGCGCATTTGGAGGACACAGCCACCCACCTGGCCCACGTCCACCTCATGAGTGTATTTGCGCGCCGCGGCACCATTTGTGGTGAAGATGGCGGTGCCGTTGCCGTAGGGGTTGTTGTTGACCAGCCGGATGGCATCGTCGAGACTGTCTGCCTCTAGGACAATCAGGACGGGTCCGAAGATCTCCTCCTTGTAGCACTTCATCCCGGGCTGAGAAGAAATATTTCAAAAACATTTTAGAAATCAGACACAAAACGAAACATTCAACATTTTCTCAATAAAACCTCATTCAATTTATTTGAGTGGGATTTTCAAATTCATTTCCTTTCACTTTCTGTTTAAACAAAATTAATGATATAAAAATTTTGGTATTTGTGTTCAGCCCCCTTTACGCTGATGTGCTTAAAATAAAATTAATGCAACCAACTCCCCTGAGAAGTTTCCATCTTTTGCTTTAAATGGTATAAAACTGAGCAGTTTGTAAATATATAAAGGTACTAAAAATGCCAGTTTTAGATGTTTTAGATGAAAAACTAACTAAAACAAGTTTTAGTCCCACCACTAAACTTGCTTTTATAAAACTGCTTTCTATAGTTGTTTATGCATTGTTGCCTCTTGTAACACACTTTGTAGTTTTAATAACTAGACAGCATCTTCATACATATTTTAGGGAGCAAACTATGCAGCTTGACTTTATTTACATTTGCAATTCATGAAATGCAAAGGTTGTATTGTTTTCCTTTGTTCTAAAATCCCAAAACAGAACTAAATGTGAAGTTATTTAGTTTCACCTTTTGGTTTAAATATTTATAAAAAATCTCTGAACTATTGATTTTCACAGCAGCAGGAAGGTTTTGTGGCTCTAGACAAATTTTTATGTTGGAAGACTGAGGGGAGAAATGGCTTTTTAGGATTCATGTGTCAGAAAGTCCCAGTCAAAGTCCTGGCATAAATCCCATTGAGAATTAATTGCAAAACTTAAATACTGATGTTCACAGTTACTAAATTTATTGCGACTCCACATCACCTGTTTTGACTGAGACTGAACTATTTTGTTGGTCAATAAATCAAATAAAATCCAACGTAAATACATTGAAGTTTGTGGTTCTAATGAGAGAAAACGTCAATTGGTTTAAAAACTTTGTGTGAGGCAGTGAAAATATCCCCACATACTGTGACGTTGCCGATGATGGTGGGTCCGACAAAGTTGCCATTCTCATAACCTTTGACTTTGACGTTTCGGCCATCGAGGAGAAGTTGAGCTCCTTCATCCACGCCACTCTGGATGAGACTGCAGACTCTGTCTCTGGCCTGAGAGGAGATCAAGGGCCCCACATCCGCACCAGGCTGGTCCCCTAGCCGGGGCCCAAACACAAGCAGGCGTAGTGTTACACATCACAGCACACTAGCTCCACTCACATTCACACTCGTCCTCCACCGAGGAGGACCCTGGATGCTTGTGGCTTCCCTGTTCCAAATTTACTGTGACTCCACATCACTTTAAGCAGTCATAGCTGATCTTCGTTTCACCTCACATCAACTTTTTTTCTGAGAGGATCTGACGGTCAAAAACCACCATTTAGGTCTGGTCCGCAGATCTGGCCACAAATTTGCAGCATGACTGCCTCGACAAGCCCTGTGCTCCCAGCTGACTCCAAATGGAAATTACAACAGAGCATCAGCCGAGAGGTGAGGTTAGGGCGGCGTGGGTGGCCCCGGCTCGGCTAAACCAAAGGGTCCCGTGCGAGAGCGGGCTTCTTGAAAGGCGGGGGTGACTTGCGGGTGTGGTACCTGCGTTCACGCGCAGAGCCTTGGCACGCTCCACCAGCTCCGGCAGCCAGCGCCGAGCCTCGCCCACCAGAATGGCCGTGGACAGGGCCATACAACGCTGGCCCGCTGCCCCGAATGCCGCTCCCACAAGCTGGTTCAGAGTGTTCTCCTTGTTGGCATCGGGCATCACCACACCATGGTTCTTGGCGCCCTGCATTGCAGAAGAAGTGGTTAACCTTCAGCTCTTTGATCTCCTGCTTGTTTACAACAAATAAGGTTATTGTTCTAAACAAACTGTGGGTTACATTTTATAGTTGACATGCTGCACATGTTGGTTCGTGTGTGGAATGAGGAGCACAAATAAAAATATTCCTTTTCCACAGCGACACACAGCTGCAATCAGCTTTCCACACGCATCAGTGCATTTGAAAGTCACTAATATGAACAGAAAGGGCAAAAACATACTAAAGAATCTGTTGGGCAATGCTGCCACCTTCTGGGGATTTGCAGCAACTGCAATAACTTTATTGCACTCACCATGTTGGATTGGACCCTTTTGCCATTTTTAGATCCCCTTTCATAAATATACTCCCCGGCTTGGTTTGAGCCCACGAAGCTGATGGCCTTGATGGCGGGGTGGTCACAGATGAAATTCACAGCTGACGCAGAAAAATGTTGAATGAATAAACAAAAAATATCTCATCCTTACAGATTTATCCTGTTTTTTCTCAAATATTTCCAGGTCAAATATGGAAAATATAATTCCTCCATTCTGAAAGTCTTGGTTGAATTTTTTTACCCAAATTCAGACTTGATTTCTGCGTACAGTGCAAAAAACTTAAGATGTATACAGCTCTAGAATAAATTAAGAGACCACTGCACTGAACCCCATTGAACATCTCATGGTTATTCCACCAAATATTGATTTCTGAACTCTTCCTGAGATAAAACACTATTATTGTTTCTAAATGAACATGAACTTGTTTTCTTTACATTATTTGATGCCTGAAAGCACTGCATCTTTTCCGTTATTTTGACCATTTCTATTTTTTTTTCAAATAAATACTAAATTTTTGCTTGGAATTTCAGATACATGTTGTCAGTAGTTCATAGAATAAAAGAACAATGTTCATTTTACTCAAACATATTTCTAGTTTCCAATGCCCATATCTCAATACACTTGAAATAAGACAAAACTAACTTATGAATAACTTTCCAGAATGTTATAGGAACTTGCTTTAAGTAAGCAATTCCTTAATATTGATTAAAAAAAAAAATTATTGTTCCACTGGCAGATTGTTTCACTTATTACAAGACATTTTCCTGTGTTATAAGTTAAATAATCTGCCTGTGGAATTAGAAAACAGGTAAGGTCACACCAGCAGGGTGGCAGTATTTTAAATATTTAAAACAAAAATCTAATAAAAAACGATTGAAATCAACTGATATGAAACCCTCATATCGTGATACATCTTTCAACCATATCGTCCAGCCCCACATTCAAGTGTAATAAGCAAAAACAGACAAAATCTGTAATAATTTTTCACAGCACAGTAGTATATCTAAAAACAAAGACTATAAAGAAGAATAACTATGAATTAAAAGCACTGAAATAAGTCATATTCAGTCATATTTCAGGTAACTTGAACCAACTCTCACCAGCATGCTGCCCATGTATGACGTTCAGTGTCCCGTCTGGAGCACCGGCGTCCTGCAGCATCTTGGCCAGCAGCATGGCGCAGGTCGGCACGCGTTCCGACGGCTTCAGCAGGTACGTGTTGCCGCACACCATCCCCATGGGGAACATCCACAGGGGGATCATGGCGGGGAAGTTGAAGGGGGCAATGCCGGAACACACGCCGATGGGAAGACGATAGGTGTAGGTGTCCATGTCCTTGGTGATGGAGGGCAGAGTTTCTCCCAGCATTAGAGACGTGATGCTGCAGGCGTGCTCCACCACCTCTGAAATACCAACACAATGGAAGATATTTCTTCCGTGGCTGAAACATGACAAAACACTGGAACGTTTTTTTTTTGTTTTGTTTTTTTTGCGAAACGCTGTATATCGGCCTTACTAATTAACTAAGTGACTAACACTGAGATAGGGGTGGGCATTTATTGTATCATTTATCATTTATTGCAATTTCTTATCATAATACGATATTGATTGATCAATGATAAATAATAAATGACAATGATAAATTCCAAATAATTGTCTGTATTGTTATTTTAACCACTGTTGGTTCAATGAGAGTATTTTCAATAAAATGAACATTTGAAAATATAATTAAATGCTGGGGCTGTGTGAAGTTTTGCGATACAAATCACACTTTTTGATGTCACTTGTATCCTAAAGAACAACATTATCAGTGGGTATGTTTTTCAAGAGCAGTATTTGTATTTGTGAAGCCACAACAGTCACAGTCATGCATTTTAAATTACTTTAAAAATATAATAACTAGTTCTTATTTTCACTTTTATTGTAATCACAATAACTGGCTGCTGTTTTTACAAAGAAAGAACTTAAAACAACTTCTTTTCATTTTTCCAACACCATGCATAAAGCATTTAATATGTATCTTCATGTTGCTCCTTGTTCAGGGAATCTGCATGCATGTCACTGAAACTTACGCAACCCTCTGAACACGTCTCCTTCTGCGTCTGCCAGGGTTTTGCCCTGCTCCAACGTGATGGACTTGGCGAGTTCTTTCTGAAACAGAACCAGAGGTTCAGCTCAAGAACTAACCTCCCCTGGTACGGTCATAATCAAACACAAGCAGAACATTTAGACCTCTGATCAGCAGGATGTTGCCAGTTTCAGTGCATCTCAGGCTGAGCAACCTTCTTTACTCACAATGTTGTCCTTGATAAGCTGCTGGTAGCGCAGAAAGATCTGCTGCCGGGACAAAATGGAGGTCTCAGACCAAGAGCGAAAGGCTTTGGAGCAGGAGTCTACAGCAGCCAACATCTCCTCCTGGGTGGCTTTGGGCACACGGGCAATCACTTCGTTAGTAGCCTGCAAAAAACAAGAGAACAGGTAAAAATGAGATTAAAAACATAATTGAAACTTGATTAACTGTGTCTGGTGAACTTCAGGTGAAATACTGAAAACCATTATGAAACTGAGAACTCCCCCCAATTTCCATACATACCTGTCTGCCAACAGCAACCCCTTCTTTACACTTTTTTTTAATTTAACAATCAAATAAAGGTTAAGAACATATGCTTTCTCCAGCTAATGTTTTTTTTAATTATTTTTATGTGCTATAAAAATAAAGAAAATAACAAAAATGATTCAAATCAAAGGTCACAAAAGAAAAACCAGAAATAATTCTGGCCGATAGAAGTTAGGTTTAGTGAATTTCTACAAATAATACGCTGATAAACTTCTTCAGGTTTGGTACAACACTTACAGGATTGTGAATATCAAGCCATTCTGAGGATTTGGACTCTACAAATTTCCCATCGATGAAGAGTTTAACAGTAGACTGTAAGGAGACAAATAATAGAAATCATATCCATGCACAACACAATAGGACCAAAATGAGTTAGATTCACAAACAAATGTATTTTCACTCACCACTGAGGAGGAGGAATAGCACAGATGGCCAGTTTTAGGATGGACCTGTTAAAAATTGATATCCAGTAATAATGTAAAGGCTGCAAGGTCATACTGAGATTCTCTTTCTGTACATTTTTAGCATTGAACTCTTTCTGTAATCTTAACTAACTTTTCAGCTAGTTAGTTGAAACTATTTATTAGTTCTGCTACCCCAGGACACGTCAGCTATGAATTTTTATAATTCTAACTTTTATGCTTTGTTTTAAACATCCAAGTCTTTACAATCCTAGTCAAACAAATAGGTGACAGCTTCAAATGCTTCTACAACCAAGTAATGGTTGAAATCCTAAATATTTTCACACATTTGCACCTAGAAGCATCGTTCAAATGTTAGAGGGTTAAAGCTTTGGGCTATTCCCAAATGAATTAAAAAAATTTATATCGTTCAACATTTTCATAAAATGGCTGTTAGAAAATTATGTTTTGGCTCAGTTGGAGATTTTTCTCTAGCAGTACTTCTTTTTATATGAATGTTAAAAAGTTGCAAACTTCTACTTGTACACCATGGATAAACCATAAAAATCTATACATCAAAACATCCAAAAGTTAGGTTTTTAACTAGCTTTTTCAATATGAACAATGGTTTTCCATCAAACACTCTTTCTGTTACAAAGCATTTAGATTTTATAATTTGGAGCTTTGCCACAGTGTCTCTCACGTTCACTTACTGAAAGCAATTTGGTTGAAGTATTTTTTCTTTTCCACTTTTGCTTCTTTTTAGATCTTCATCTTCTAAAGCAGGGGTGTCAAACGTACGGCTCGCGGGCCGGAATCGGCCCGCCGAACGATTTAGTCAGCCCCGGGGGCTAAATGCATTATCATTATACAACAATGATTATTGAAAAAAAACACGCACTTCTTAAATTGAAAATCTGCAGTTCCTATATTGTCCACGAGGGGCGCTGTGTTTTATTCAGAGCAGACAACATGATGCAACAATGCATCGAAACTAACAGCAGATGGCAGCACTGAGCTTCAGGTTCTGTAAACGGCTTCGATTCTATCGCCTTACCAGCGTTTTATTTTGGCCCTGGCAAC
>CAEFZY010052187.1:0-10142 GCA_903066815.1 Brachyrhaphis roseni
GGTTTGACACTCCTCTATGCAAATGATTTGTAATTAAGCTACGCCTCCATGTAATAAATATGCAAAGACAGAGAAGCGCGGCAGAACTGGCCTGTAGACAGAGACAAGAGATGTCGAAAGGCAGAGTTCTCCGTTCAATTCTAAGATTGCATTAGAAAATTTAACCGTCTCCCTCTGTGTTCTTATTTTGTTCAGCGAGAATGTCGGATAAAAGATCCAACAGTCACTTTAAGAGGAACTTTCTAAGTCCACTGGTTTCTCTGCTACCAGCTGGTCCTCTCAACTATGGAGAGGTAAAGCAGACAAAATTAAGTAAATACATCATAAAATCATTTATTAAATGCACCAAGAAATAAAAAGAAATTTAATTAAACAATTTACTAAATTGTATAAAATTATTAAAATGTAAACTAATAACAACTGATGCAGGTAATTGATTAAATGTGTAGTCATCATGAATTCATGCTATGTGTCCAACTCGCGCATCCCGGTTGAGGGGCAGGACTTATCTGATCTGTTTAACTCCACATGTTCTTTGTAATGGAGGATTTTCCTGAGATTTTCCCGAGTTCGTCGGAGAGACTGTCGTCCTGACTACGTGGTGGATAAAGTCAAATAACTGATTGAATGTCAGCGTTGTATTGCTACTTCGCAAAAGTGATTCATAAAATGGATCCAAGTTCTTCACACTTTGACACTTTAAACCTGGCCTGGATTATTCTATACTAACTGTACTAATTTATGAAACCGTTATTTGATTTGTGAAAGTTTATCTATTAGTGCGGAATAATCTAGTCTAGGTTTGAAGAGTCTAAGTGTTGGAGCGTTTCTAATGTGGTTGATATACAAGAAAGAGCTACACTGGCCTTTCATTAAACTTTCACAAATCAAACCATCTTAGTCTCACATGGTACATTTATTTGATTATTTCATGTTTTTATTTATTTAATTGTGTTCCTTTTAATTTACTAAACTAACAGACACTTTGCTTTACTTCTGTTTGCTGGTAGCAGAGCTCCGGATCATTCAGTAACTGTAAGTTCTATTATTACGCATTCTTCTGGTGAGTATGTACCTCTTCTGCTGCAGCCTCGGACAGAAGCCCCTCCCTCTGTGCGCAGGTGACGTGGAAGTAGGATCGACACATTCCTGCATCACAGCTGATGCACACACCGGTCCTGGCAAAACGGGCATCCTCACAGAAACTGCACTCCTGTACCAGAACACACAGCAAGGACAGAGGGGACACGGTTTGGTGATAGATTCCAATCTAGCACTTCCCTAGATTGGAAACTAGGGAAGTGCAGTGTTTTTAAAACCAGGAACAGTTGTTTAGAAATCAGCTAGTTTAAATAAAGACTGGTGTGAGTAAAGAGAAAAATAAATGGTGTAATGTTTCTTTTTCAGCTGGTTATTTTCTGTACCTGACTCCATTAAAAATATCCAAGAACAGCCTAAGATATTGGAGTATTTTACTTCAGCTTGTCAGGAACAAACTATCTGGCTGTGTTCTTAGTTTTATATAAACCCTATACAGAAATTAATTATTGTCATCTCTGCCAGCAGTGTCACTGGTTCAGTGTTTACCTGGACAGAGTACCGAGGATAATCAACATCACTGCTCTAACATCATTAAAACTGAGAGCATGACTTTGTCACTTCCTGTTAAGATATTCCAAGACCTCATTAAATTATTATTTTTTTAAATGACAGCTAAATGATCGCTTCTAACACCTTCCAGAGAATTTACAAAAGCAGAAACTCACATTTTATCAGGTTTCAACTGCAAAATTTCAGAAATCAGTCGATGAAAATGCTTTCAGTTGCAAAACCCTGCTACTTTCAGATGAGGTGAGCAGGATAAAAAAAAATATTACTTAAAATATGTGTTGCTTAGTCCTGGACTCCTGCTTCTTACTGATGGACACAAGGCATGGACATGAGTGTTATTTAGGATGTTAATGAAGCACTTGGACTATTCTTCTTTCAGATTGGCATGATGATCTAACAGCTGTAATAAATTTCTAAAGCAAAAGTTTACTGCATAAGTTTAAATTTATTGTAAATTTTCTTTAACTCCTACAGGGTCATAATTATGCATAAAGAGTAGATAATAAACATAAACAATTACTAGTATTTATCTAAAAGTCCCTCAGCAGCGTAAAGTCAAACAATACTTTTTTTTGTATATGCCACTGAGATTTTCTTATACCGTAATTTCTGGACTATAGAGCGCACCTGATTATAAGCCACACCCAGTACATTTTTAAAGAAAAACATTTTGTACATACATAAGCCGCACCTGTCTATAAGCTGCATGTGTCTATATACAGACGGTATACAGAAAGAGTTTTCAAAGTTTTAATAATATACCTTAGCTTTTCTTTCCAAACAGTGCCTGTGACGTGGCAGTAACACAGCAGCAATACGGTAGTAACACAGCACTAACAGGGCTGGTTAAAAAAAAACATACTGGTAAAAGTCACTGAGAGCCGTCTTCATCTTCCTCCTGAGCACTGAGACGTGTTACGTTACATTAAACTTGAGTCTTCCTCTACACATATATTCCACCTGTCTCACTCTTACCTTTTCTGCTCGAGCGCCCCTGGCGGCCGTTAGAAAAAATACATAAATAAGCCACATCATTGTATAAGCCGCAGGGTTGAAAGCGTGTGACAAAAGTCAAGAATTATAGTCCGGAAATTACGGTAATTCTGACTCTTCTGGTATTTGGCCTCTCAAAAAACAATAGAGTTTATTTAAACTGGTTGGTGTTCTTGAACACACCCAGCTTTAAGCTAAGTTTACAAATGTTCTCTGATGTTGAGGTTGGATCCATGACAGAGGTTTAATGTTAGTCTGCTTTATCCATTCCAAAACCAGCTCTGGTGTGTGTTTGTGATCATTATCCCTAATAAACATGCTGAGTCATCGTAGGATCCAGTTTGTGTAGCTGCCGGTGTTTACTTCTGCCTTGCACAAAATGGGTATTAGTAGTGTAATTATGACAAAAGCTTACTGATGAGAACAAATGTAATTTCCCTGCAACGTACCGAGGGCTCTTTAACCAAGGATCCCCTGGGTAGTGATGGGTCCTACAATACCGATGCGTCAGCAAGTCACGTAACCGATACAGGAACTGTTTCGAAATGACAGTTTATAAGGAAGCAAATCTGTCAACGGGATGCATTTGCCAAAAGAATTCTTGATCTTTTACGGTACAGCGTCAACTATGGAGCCTCAAGGCAAACGAAAGGTTTTGTAGTTTGGGACCATTTTGGTCTTACATCAAAAAATAAAGTATTGGTTATCACTTCGTTGTTGTTTCATCTGGTTTTTTTCAGTTTTTACTTGATCTATCTGAATCCAAATTCAGATGAAACTGACTCTTAGTTTACTTTCATATTATGTTCTTTCTGCAGGTTAAGTGTTGCATATGTTTGACAGAACTGTCTTGTTTAAATAAATCCACCTCCTCAATGCTGAGGCATTACATGGCATCAGAATGAAGTCTTGGATACACCTAGGATAAACTCAGGTATACAGCCATTCTACAAATTACTCAGTTGCTTTTTATAAATTATTTCATATAAATGTATTGCTTACTTAATTTTTTCTACAGCAGGAGAAGTTGTGTCAAAAAAGCGTAACAGACTAAATTTCAAAATGTTGGAAAAACTTACTTTTTGAATGAAAACGTGTCGGAATCTTCATTCCAAACACGTTCACTTAAATTTTCACTTAATATAATATACAATAAAATATAATGACTTAAATATTATTGTATAGACTATAAGATTTGTTGACAAATCAGTCTGTCAACTACGTTGCCTGTAGGGATTCTTAAAGTCAGTATTCAGTGACACAGTATCAATACAGTTTTGCTATGGGTCAAAACGCTTCATGACGCCTCATTTACCCATCACTATCGCTGGGATATATGTTGATGTTTGAGCCTATATGCATAATTTTGACCCACGTAACATGGAAAGAGGATTGACACATTCCTCCATTCCCAAACATTGAAACCATAAAAAATTACCATTTGTGAACCCAAATGTCTTTAAATTTATTGGCAATGTTTGTTCTACGATTATCCCACCCAGAAAACCACTAAATTAATATGACATCACTGCTCTTGGGGAGCATCTTATCACCTGCACTGTTTATATTTTGCCTTTGGAAGCGGTGGACATATGAAAATGAATATGAAAATCCAACTCAACCTGAGTCAAGATGTGAATTGACAACTTGCCTTAGCACCGTATTTTGAATAATTCATCTCCGTAAGCGTCACTGGTCGCAGTTTATCGATGTCTCCAAACGCTACTCCAGGGACATAAAGTGCACAGACCACATGCACCCACCTGAAAGTGGAAGGACAGGATGAACATACATGTTTCAGGCTGAAAATAAGCTTGTAATTGGTGACATTTAGATGCACCGTTTTTAAGGCATGTCAGGAAACCAATTAAAAAACATGGCAGCGTTTCTTTTTTTTTTTTTTTTCCCTGCAGACAATAAGGAGCCTAATATTGGGAAATTGGCTGCAGTCAGTTGCTCAGAGACTTCAAAAAGAAATGAGCTCATAGATTAATGTAGCCCCAGATGCTGGCTACAGTTTGGTGTGACACAATTTCAAATGCGGACTTTAGAGAAGAGAATCCGAAGTCCAATATAAAGATATCCATCTCTAGCAAGCAAGCGCTTCACAGTTTAATTTGCTGTGTTTTTCATGCTCTAGTGAAGTAGTAAATTCGGGTGCAGCCTGGCTGAGGAGCACTATCAGCGATAACGTGGCTGAAGTCTCCATGCTTCACAAAACACACTCTTTTCTCTCACTCTTTTTTCTTCCTCTTCCTATTCCTTCTATCCGTATTTTTTTCACTCCTCTATGAGCTCTCTCGCTCTCTCTCACTAATCCAACTTCCTCCTTTTCTCAGCAGCGAATAAACAATGAGCACAATTTAGACAGCGTTTTTGTCGCCACTTGCCAAGCTCAGGCCATTAGCTGTTATTTGTTTCTGATTACGTTAGTTGTCCTGCTTTTTTCTGAGAAACTGGACCACGCTGTGTTACACCGTCCCACCTCCCGGCGTCCGTCTCTTTGAAGATGCCGTCCTGGTTGGGGCACAGCTCACAGCTGGGAGTCACTCCATTCTTGCAGGCATCGCAGAACCAAGGCTCGGTGGAGTTCTCAGAGGCTGAGCTCATGATGGAGTCGCTCTCACCGTCCACACCGTAACAGCCTGGAGTCCAAGAGAGGACACAGCTTTAGAAGGAGCTCCAACACCAGCAGACTATGTGCCACAGTGCTCACAGAGCTCAACCTACGCTACTGATGAATAGCAAACGTCAATAAAACATTTCAGAGAAGAGAAACACATCATTTAGTGATCAATGAGTGGGAATAAATGCTGTTACGAATGCTTGGAAAAAAAATCTGACATTATCTGTTAACTAAACAGGATCTGTAGACAATACTGTGAGGATATGAGTGGCCCTCATATCCTCACTGTGGACTGTAGCGGTGTAACGGCATGTGGACGGACATCGGTTTTAAAGTCGGGGTTCAATACGTTTCCACTTCAATCAACAGAAACAAATAGATGGTCACTATTGAACTGACTGGAGATTTGAGAGAGAAATAAGTATGGGATGGGTGGAGGGTTGGAGTGGTTGATGGGTGCATGTATGGATGACTGGATGACATAATAAAATTTGAAATTGGCTAATATTGTTGTTTATGAATATTCCATTAGACTTGGCCAACACTTGAAAACATAAAGGTCTGGAGTTATTTGGATTTAGATGATCCAAATTACCAAATGTATCTAAATGCATTGTCACAGTCAAGCTGTTGGGAAATCCAATGGGAAAAAGATGGATTTTCAAAGCAGCTTTAAAAATAAAAAAAGGCCCTTTAATATGAAGGACTAAACAAAAGTAGACGTCATGGAAAATTACAGTTTCTGGTCATTATGCAGCAGAGAATGATGAGATTTGCCCTCTTGATGTCAACATGAACAAACTTTTGCCAACTGGAGCACATCCGAAGGGAAGTCTCACAATTCAAAGTCATGATCGGACTTCATACTCAGCAAAATTTCCTTAATTTCTTTCTGATCAAGACCCGTACAGAACACTGGCATTCACAGGAAACAGCGCGACAGCAACTTAATATCAAATTGTTGATATTTGCTGCTGTGCCAATAACATGGAAGGATTAGAGCAACATAACGTTACCTACGGTTTGAGGTTTTTAACATGCAGCAGCATGCTAGGCCAAATTTGCACTTGAACAAGTAGGAGATGAAGAAAGTAGAAAAGTCATGGCGCTGTCTGGTCCAAAGCTGTCAATCTCCAGTCACACTGCAGCACCGAAAATTGAATATTTAATCAAAATACGTAGCCCCAGAGAATGGAGAAGAAGCCAAGGGAACGCATTTTTATGTTGTCCTCTTAATTTTCTGAGGTTGCCTAAACAATTACTTGGCTGATGTGGTTTCTATGGCAGCTATTACACCAGGCAAACGTGCTCCTCACTTCCAATGAGGGCAGCAATCAGTACTCTGCCTCTGCTGGGGAGATAACACTCCAGCTCCTAATTCAGTCAAGCAGCCTTCAGGCTTTTTGAGCAACGGGAGACTCACAAATCAAAAGCTCGCTGTTCTGCAGGCCTGTCACTGGATGCCACACAGGGGAGTTGGGCAGCCCATCAAAAGCAAACAATGGTGCAGACGGAGTTGTTTATTCAGCTCTTCACTTTGTTTGGTGACTGTGTGTCTTCTGATTGAAAGACGGTTTGATGTGTGTCACGGTGAATTGTTAATTCTGACCTCTGCTTGTAAGAGGCTGTGGCAATATTTTCTGTTTCCTGCAGATCTTTGATTTCTGAGTGAGATGAATTCTCTGAGACAATTAATGCAGTCAACATGTCTATGCTGTCCAACAGTGTATTTGGAATGACAGTGCCATTAATGGTTTGCTAAATCTTTATGTCGTGTAAATGAAGCTGCTGTTGATTTGCTCCTGGCAGCAGTTAAACTCCTCTTTACTGACTGAGCTCAAACAGATGCAAGTCAGGGTTACAAATAATCACTAGCGCTGGTTTAACAGATTTATGGTGGCAAGGATCTGCTGTGTTCATTTTGAACTTGGAAACTAAGCTTACACTTTAAAGCCAGAGTTTGCAGGCTAATATGAGCTCAGCTGACAAAAAGTGATGACTGCTGGATAACTTCATAATCTTTAAAAGAAAGATTAACCTTGTCAGAAGTGACAAGCTTAGCAGGAAAAAAGATAGAGCAGAGTGAAAGTGAGAACCATTTTTACCTGGATAGGGACTTAACAGAAAGCTGTCGCCTTGTGTTCAACAAAGACTAACCAATTATGTATGAATCTACCAAGAGGTTTGATTAAATAACCTGATGAAAGCAAGGACGTTCGGTGGAGTTGGCTCTGAAAAGCAAAGAGCAGTCCAGTTAAAACAGATTACTCTTCTGACATTCACATATTTTTATTTGCTCTTTAAAGTACAGTATAATTTTAAAATGCTAGAGGTCACCACAATACCCTCAAATAAATAGATACAAATATGAACAAATAAATTGTCCTACATGTTTCAAAAATATTCTGCATGAGAAACTTCCACATCCGTCAGTTTGTCAGACGGAGCTCAAACAAACAAACAAGCCAAACCTAAAGACATTTGTAAAAAATAAAGTCTGTCCGGTGACCCAAAGCCTTTGGGACAAAGAAAAAAATGTTTCAGCAAGCAATGTGAAATAAAGCTAATCTTGAAATTGCTGTGTGGCTCTTAATGCTGAACTGGTTTGCATACCCGCTCTGGACTGTAAACACAAACAAAATTCTTGCTTAGAATATTTCAACAGCCTTTAAGAGCTTGACAGTTTGACATGTATTCATTCACTTCTTATCATTCATTATGAAACAATACTCTGAAAATGTAAAGATAAAGCTTTCAAAGAACAATACATTTACAGACTTGTTATGGTAAAAGTGCCCTGAATGTACGTGAACTCCTCAAACCTGCATGACATCACAAGGGGGAAACTTCTGTGAGCTGTTTACAGTAGAGCTGAGTCTGGGCAAAGAGAAGGAGGCAGAAAGATGGAAAAGAGAGCAAAGGTGGACTGACTGAGAAACACAGAACCAGGACCGCCGAGCACGAAGCCCATCTGTATTAAAAGACGGGCTTGTTCATCCTCTTGTTCACACAAGCAAAAAATAAGTGCTACGTTTATGTTGAGTAGACAAAGTTCCATGAATCTGCGGCAGAAACTTGAAACCATAAGGGAAAACTTTGGTTCTGAATCCAGAGAAAGAAAGCACTGAGACACCCAGACTGGACAAAAGAAACAACTGCCTCCCAGCCTCTGAGCAACAGAACAGCTATGATGTCGATGAGCCTTCCAGCCAGGAGTTGAATCCCAGGTAGATCCAGAGAAAGCAACCAGTTGTCTGACCCAGCTGTATGTCAAAAGACGTTGAAATACTTTTTCTTTTATTTTTTAAAAAGGTATTTAATCAGGTTATGATTACTCAGGCTGTCAATGTGTGAATCTGTGCATCAGTAACTGAATGACTAACTGGTGTGAGAAGGTCTTTGGAGTCCTCTGACTTGATAAAGTGATGTGCAAGTCCAGACCATTTGTCCAATCTAAATTCCTCTCAAAAGTCTCCTGTTTATCTTTGCATGAACTAGCTAATATCAGCCTGTTCTACCCCCAGCCATGCTCTACAAGGCCAGAACAGCAGAAAAGATTATACTCTGCAGAAAACTACAACAAAACTTAGAGGGTGTATGTACCTTTACAGAAATCAACATAAAAATACTACATTCTAAAAGAAATAATAGATATATTAATAAACAAGTATATGAGATTGTTGAACATAGTTGATGTAAAGAGCTGTAACCGGACAAAAATGAGGGTAAAACACTTTAAGGTAATTCTGGCTGCTTGTATGACTAACTGGAAGAAGAAAATCAAAAGGTGTTGCAGCAAGAACAGGACTTCTTGATCAGCTCAGTGAAGACGGGGCCCAGCTCATCCCAGCTTTTGATCTCTCACGCTGATCTTTTCACCCACTTTCATGTCAGTTTCTGTTTTCTTCTGAGAGTGTGTGATGGTGCCCAGACACTGTGAGACTACAAGAACAAAGAAAAGCAATGGAGTCGAGCAGCAGACTGTCTTGTCGGAGCTGCAGATGCTGACAGATCATCTTTCATCTCTGACTTAAAATAATTCTGTCTTTCCACTTGTCTTATCCACAAAAAGGCATTTTATGATTTCTAAAATAAGCCAGGATGTTGTACTACATTCAGTCGGATTGTACTTGATCAATTAAAAATGTGGCATAAGACAAAACACTCAGCAAAACAATATTTTACAAATCTATTATTATATTTCCCCACATAATTGACCATAAAAATCCCACAAGACATTAATACTCAAAACCAACATCAATTTATTGACTATTTCGTTAATTTCTTAAATATTTTAACGCTATGCGTTTGTTTGTGTGTGGTATATTTACATACAATTTCTTAAGTTGCGACCGCAGACATCAGGGCGAGCAGGATAAGGAGAGAGCCCTTCTTATCATGCTCTTATCGTGTGTGGAGACACACACTCCATGTGTTTTTATGATCCACATCTGCAGTTGTTCCACAGAGCAGGTGGAACAAGAATTTGTCAACTTGGCATGAGCTAGAACTCTATTGAGTGAGTGTTTGTGAGATTTAAATGCACAAACGACAAATTATTATTTTTCCACATACTGTATATGTACTGTCATCAGTCTCACTGAATGCTCAGATAGGAGGCAAGGCATAATTATCAGCAGCGCAATATGGAGGGCCCAGACTGGAAGTACTGGTTTTGAGTACAACTGCACATAAACTTGGAAGTTGATGGCTCCATGTCAGACCATTGGTAATAATTGGCTTAACTTAACAAAAAAAAATTAATTGCATTTTTCATTTTCTCTGCTCAACAGCATTACATCGGTTCAGCCATTTACCATTTCTGATTGGTTTACCAGTGTTTTTCAACCTTTTTTGAGCCAAGGTACATTGTTTTCATTGAAAGAATCACGAGGCACACCACCAACCAAAA
>CAEFZY010052188.1:0-32215 GCA_903066815.1 Brachyrhaphis roseni
AGCTCCATGGCTAGCTCCATGGCTAGCTCCATGGCTAGCTCCATGGCTAGCTCCATGGCTAGCTCCATGGCTAGCTCGCGGTTCTTACTCTGCAGTTGTGGAGTCACAATATCTTCAAGAGCGAAGTGGGTAAGTGGTTCGTAGTCAGAGCGAATTTAAAGTAAAAATAAATTCATATACATCATCGCATAGGATAAAAATTCACCGTCTAAAAATTGTCTAATTAGAAACAAGCACATTAAAGGCTGCTGATGCTTTTATTTAGTAGAAATACTGTTATATTTGGAGTCAGAATTCTATTCCATTATTATTTTGTGGGTCAGAAGAGAGGAAACGTATGAGAATTCATCAAATAACACTTTATATGAGTCATTTTAAAGCTATTTTTAATTAACTCAGGGGCTTTATTTGTCATATTTTATAATCTGTCCATCTGGTTCAAACAGGATATTTAACATTGTGTAATTTAAGGCCTTCAGAAAAGAACTCACACCCCGGCGGGACAAACACACCATATCAAATACAAGAACAGAGATAAAGGTATGCATAAAGAAAAAAATGAAAATAAATTGAATTTTACTTTAGAGTATTATATTACTCATCTTTGAGATTCAGCGATAACACCTAAAAAATATGAATCAGTACTTAATGGTTATAGATAAAGAGATTAAAAGATTTGCTTTGGGGTACATAATATTAGGTTATTGATATGAAATGGGAGTACAAACTGGTCCAGAACCTCAGAACACTGCAGCTGATTATTAAAAGCTGTAAAACTCAGGTTCAGGTGCTGTTCTATTTCAGGTCAGGATGACTGAGTGGTTTGCTCATTATACCTGAGTCAGGCCTGTGGCCCTCCCTGCTCATACATTTTCTATAGGACTGTGATCAGAGCTTTTTGATGACCACTACAGAACAATTTAATTGGTGTTATTCTTAGGGTTGTTGTCTATTTGAAGACCAGTTTGAGCAAAGGGTTACATTTTCGAGTCTTGTGATGTTGCTTTAATATTTTCACATAGTTATGTCGTCCCATGTTTATTTTTAGAAATGTGCTAGTCTTTTCTACAGGGAAACATCTCGACTACATGATGCTGCCACCTCCATATTTCAAATTTGGGATCGTCTTCTTAGGCTTGCATTTCCTCAAAATGTAAAAATGGTCACAAATTTGCCAATTTTTAAGGGGTTAGTTACACTTTAAAGCTGTATGTAATCTTCATAGTTTATTTTTTTACATTTGTTAAAATTATCATCATGTCGTGATATTATAGTATAAGAACTGAAAAAATATATATTAAAAAATATGTATAAATCAAGCTCCTCCCCAATTCCCCCAGTGCTAACTGCAGAAACACACCTGTCAAGCAACCAATCAGAGCCAGGAGGAGGGACTGGGTCTTTCTGATACACAGCAGTTCACCACAACATAGCCTGCCATGAACGCTACCACTAGTTGGCATAGCCACAGATGATGGTGGATAAACGGTTTTCCTGGAAGGGTAAGTTGTTTTTCCGCCATTATCACATTTAGCAGAATCAATTAACAGAACTAAGACCCTCCTCCTGTCTCTGATTGGTTGGTTTTGACCGGGAGCAGAGCATTTATTCAGTTGGCTATTGTAGCTCAGGAAGGAGGTGGATCTTTTCACAGATCATTACGATCATTACGACATAATGAACATTTTAACAAATATGGTAAAAACAAAGTTTCATACTGGAGCTTTAAAGCTTGTATTAGTTGAGGAATTGTTTCAGTGTGAATAATGACACCATTATAAAATTCAGCCAAAATCTTCACCAGGTCTTGGAGTTTTGCTCTGGCAACAATACACACATTCAGTAACGAAATCATGGTGACGTCTGGGACACTGAACCTCATCTCTTTTCCCAAAACGTGTGATAGATGGAAACTTCCCCTCAGTACTTCTTTGTATCTTCAACTTTTTCACAGAAAGTCACTCGCGCCTGGATGTCAAGCAACCCATGCATGGGTGGGTCAAACACAGTCCGCGCATTAATATTCAGGAAATCCGCCAGCCAGATGTGAGGGCCGGTCGCTCAGTGAGCCTGTCAGGTGGTGTTGGGCCTCGCCTTGACGCTGATGGGATTTGAGCATCCAGTTTTATCTTTGGCATCAGCAGCGTCTCCTGTGTGTCCAGCACCGTGCTGATACCACGGCCCCCCTCCTCTCTCCTGCCACTCGGCAGACGTTATCTCGTCTCGGCGCGTTGACATCAGCAGTCTGTCCTGTCCTCGCCGATTCTCTCGGACTCCCAGTGAAAACCCTCTTCAGCATTTTTCTGAAACCCATTACTCTGCCTCGACACACACTCACACCCCGGCGGGACAAACACACCATATCAAATACAAGAACAGAGATAAAGGTATGCATAAATGAATGACAGCAAACAAATGAGAGGCCACAGTAAGTAGTTTTATTTGTACTTTAAAGGAATTCGAGGGTATATAAAATATTGTAATAGCCTGCCAGAGACACACACATCTTTTTACTCCCCTTTTTTGCTTCCTGTCTTTGTCCTTGTCATCACACGGGCCGTAGGTCATGCGCAAGTGAGTGTTGGGTATTAGTGTGTCTGTGTGAGAGTCCAGAGAGACGATTATTCGGAGATGCCAGAGAAGTGAGAGATAGCGATCTCAGTAAATCTAATAGAGCTAACGGGTCCCACACACACACGCACACGCAGACTTTTTCGGAAGCACTTTAATCCATTTAGGGAGCGTACTCTGTATTTGAGGAACGTACAAGTACATTGGAATAGGATTTAAGAAATGCCCTTATCTCCCTGGCTGTGTGTGTCTGTGTGCATGTGTGTGTCCTTGTGTCTTTACAGTAACCCCGTCTCTGTTCTGACTTGCCTGCCCCACGCGGCTGATTTCATCAGAGCTGATAGCCCTCGTACATCACCAAATCTTGCCCTTGTCCCTCGGCTGTACGAGTCTTTTCCACGTTGTGGCTTTCACTTCAGGAGGTTGTTATTTGGTGTGGATCGCTGAAAAAAAAATGCACAGTTTCTGCAAAAAGGAAAAAGGGGCCAAAAGAGGCTGTCAGTGTTACGTTTTGGTTATTTATTCTTTCATGAAGGAGGCTTAAAGTAATAACTTGCTACGCCGTTGTACAATAACGGTTTAACCTTTGTACAGGTCTTTTGTCTGCTGTCTAGACGTTTGTAAGATGGTTTATTTTCTGTGGAAAATCCTCTGCAACATGTTGAACGGGATTTATACGGTCTTTACAAGAGCGGCTTCCTCAGGTTGTTTGGAAGAAATAATTTAAAAAAGCAGCTGCTTCAACAGCTCTCCTCAGATCTGGTGTCAACATGTCATTCTAGGCAGATTCAGATGTCAGCAGCCAACTTTAAGCACAACTGTCGTGGGAAAAATTACTTTAACAAGAGTCTGGATGAGAAGAAAGTAAGAAATTTATTAAAACCTTGCAAGGTGAGAACAGAAATACAGAGTCAAAGGAGTCTGCCAAGTCTGCTCTGACTAACAGTGGATCTGGCTTCTGGTCAGAGAAGAGAGACTTGATTGGACTAGAGGTGTGAATCCCTGATTGTTATGTACCAAGAATTCTGTGGAGCCCAATACAGATGGTCTGGCCATTTGTCTATTGTTAAGGAAAGGAGGTTGTTCTCTGATGCTAAAGAGGGCAGATAAGTTCTACGTTGGGGAAGTAACACTTAGATACTGTAGTCTTCAGGATCAAGGAGCTCCTGCTGTTAAACGGCTCCATAGAAGTCTATAACCCTAACCCTTGACCAATCTCACGATGAGATCATGCAGACACAATCTAAAGCACAAGAGGGGTGAGAGGCACATTATAAAAGTTTCCATTACAACAACCATTAACACCAGGTGTCTTTCTAAATTGTCAAAGATGCAAATCTGGGCTTTATGAAAGGGCTCAGAAGAAAAGCAACAGGAATGCCTGTTTTTGGTTTGCCAAAATCTGTGTAGACAGGTGAAAGAAAGCGGTGTTTACATGTCGTTTGTATTTTAGAAGTTCATTGAAAAGGTTTGTACTATTAAAAACACCAAGGCCAACGGCAAGAGAGTGAGTGTGTTCACGTCGGTTATCAGCTCAGCGACATGTTGTTCAGCATCTGATGCGCTGGCTTGTGGTTGGATGTAAACGCCGGCGCATGAAATGCCCTTGGTGAATTCAAAGGTTTATGGTTTATTTACAATATCTCCCTTAGAGTTCTCCGCTGTGGTCCACTCAAATCAGCCAGAACTTCAGCAGCAGAGCCAGGTTTTGGTAAAGTAGAGGGCTGATAAGGAGCAAACTGTCCGTTCCTTCACCAGGAAGTGGACATTTGCCAGATTACAGGAGCTGAGCAAAAAGGTCCCCACCTGCGGATCTTGACAACTATTTCTCCCCCGTCTGTATCTCCGGTAAATCCTGCAGAGAGAGAGCTGCCTCTCTTGCAACCAGAATATCAGGAAATAACTCCCTATATCAATGAAAATGGGAGAAAAACCACTCAGAGAAGACTGCCTGATGCTTAGGAGTTGCTTCCTTGTGAAAGTGCTGTTATTATAGCAGCAAAGTAGAGTGGAAACAAAAAAAAAAGTGTGAGCGCGCATGGTACCGAGGCAGCCATCTGCGGCGTCATCTTGATCAAACAGTTTCAGGCCTCGAAAATAAACTTTTCAAAAAAAACTCGCAAATCTGACACACTGGATAGATTTTCATTTCTGACAACTGCATCTGTGCTTCTATCTGTGTAGATTGATGTAAGATTACTGTATGTCTGGTTAGGGTTTTTTGTCCATATGGTAGTGGTACATTATTAACAAACACTCACTGATTCCTGTTTAATCTCTCTTAGGATTACAAGGTATTAAAGATTATTCTTGCAGTCAAAAGGTGAGAGGTGGTATGCAATCAAAGCAGGTGACCAGTCACATGCAGTAAACAACTATACATGAGCTTACTTATGTAACATACAAGTCAGAGAATCTGTGGAAACTGAAGAACCTGTATTGATGGAGAGAACATGCAACATTACTTTACTAAATTGGAACTACGTCCACCAGATTTTCATTTAAAATATTCAGGTACTTACATGAATTCATAATGCCATACACTAAGAAGGTTACCAGGGCTTTGATGTAGAAACACACCCACAGCATCACAGGTCTTCCACTGTACTTAACAGTGGGCCGAGTTCTAGAAGGGTTTATCAAACATTTGAAATGTTAACATTTGAAATTTTAGGATGGAAACTATGCTTTCTCTTTGAGAAAGCATAGTTAGTGTGTGAATATGTTAATGGTTGTTATGGAGACCTGGAGCCTAGCCATGACCTTCCTGTGCTATTCCTCTCTATTCAAATCTCTGTTACAGCTCTGGATTTCTACTGGGCCAATCAGCGAACAGAAGGACAAGTTGTGAATGATGACATTGATTTTCTTGAATTAACAACAGCCATCTTGTTCGACTCAGCACTTCTCTCTTGACGATTGTGTATGGCTCAGATAATGTCCGTTTGTTTCGTAGTGTCGAACTGGTGCATTACACATGTTGTGGACAAATATTAGCAATTGAGTAAAGCTTAAAACTTCAGAGTTCACACCTGCAGGAAACAATAATTTCTCAATAGCTAAGGGTCCAAACCCTCCGGACTGGGTTTTACCAGGAACCCATTTTCTTTTTCATATCCCATAGCTTCAACCTACCTGGAGTATCTAGAAGTACAAGATGTTCAGAGCTCCGAGAGATGTCCAAGATCAGGAAGGCTAAAATGCAACCACCACTGAATGAGACAAGAGCTGATTAATCTTGACTGGGACAAGACATATCAGAAGATTAATCAAAGGGTTTATGGATGGATGAAATGAGACTGACGGGCCAGATGGATGGTCCTGTGGGCAGATCAGTAACGCTCACAGAACTGGTCGGTCCTTTCCAGGTTGAAGATGCCTTAAACCACAAAAAGAATAAAAATGAGTATTTGAGTAAACTAGCTCACTGAACATTTAACTGCACATTAAATTAGACGGAGCTCTCCCTGAACATCCGTGTTCCACAGAGGCAACACAGCACAACCTACAGGACCCAAAGGATCTGCTGCCTCACTGCAAGAACACCTTCATTATGCAACCATGTACTGTATTTACAAGGTGGAACAGCAATTATATAACGCAAAGAGCAACTTAAGACTTGACAACTCTCTTAGGCTGCTCTCCTGAGGCATCGCCTTCACTCATGGACTTCAGGATGACATTGAAAAATAGATCCAATAAAAATGAACATCTTGAGTCATTTCTCTACATTTTGCGTGACACATAACCACAAAATAGCCCGTAGTTTGTTTAGACTAGGCCTGTCGCAATAAACAATCGTTTTCTCATTTTCTTTCTATCTACCAAAAACTGGATGATCTTCAATCTGGTGTTTTGGTCTTTTCCTTTTTCTGAAGGGCAACTTTGCCTACAAAGACTTCATAATTCATTTCATTTGTTTATTCATGTTGTTTATTTCAGATATTTAAAATGTCTTCCTGTTCCAATGCTAAATGTTCACTAAAATGTAAAGTTTATTCATCTTTGAGAATGTGTTCTTGCATTATGTCTTTACTATTATATTGCTTGAAAATTGTCTCAAAGCAACAATATTATAGTTTATCGCAATAACTTCGGGGACAATTTATCGTCCAGTAGAATTTGTTATCGTGACCGGCCTGGTTTAGACGTAAAGAACATTTGCTGTCATGCAGGTGCTTTGGAGAAGGAATGCGTCTAAAAGTTGCAGACGGGACTTGGACACCCCCTACAGCAAAGCTTGTTTCTGTACTTCTGACTGATTTAAGGTGCATTTCTGCTCATGTCTGCTTTATCTTCCCTCACCCATAGGAAAGTTGAGATTCTGAGATGAACTCCCAGCAGCACTTAGAGCTGAAAGTACGTTACCAAAAAAAAAAATATATATATATATATATATATATATATATTTTTTTTTTTTCACATTCCACCAACAAAAAGCTTTGCTTGTGCTCCTTTGGTTATTTTTTTTTTAAGAGCATTTCTTTGTAGACTGAGGTGGGAGTTTTATTTTCAATCATTCGTTGCTTGATAGTGAACACAAAATGATGTCCTTCATTGTGCTGATCTGCAACATTCCCCCCTTATTTAAAGCTGAGATGTCCCACAGCGGTTTGTCACTTTTTTATTTTTTTGCAGTGTGAACCCTGTTCTACTGAATAGTCAAGTACAGAAATCCACTTACCCATCAACAGGACTTTTATTACACCGTCAGCAGCTTCAGGTACACCTCTTTCTCTTCCAGGCGTATGCTTCCCTCTCTGACACGCTCGGTTCGTACTCCCTCCCTCCACTTCTCTCGGCGAGGTTTTTTTTCTTTTCCCCCCGTTTTGCTGCTTGCTCAGCTGTCCAGAAGGGTGACTTGCTGTTTTAGCTCACTTTGCCTCGTCATCCATTTTCTAGTTTTCTTCCCCCTTCATATTTATTAAGCCTCCCGCCTGACCTTAAACATGGCTTTAAAAGCAGCGCTTAGCTGGGAAGTGATGGATCACTGTGTGTGTGTGGGGGTGGAGGAGGGGGTGTTGGGGGGGGGTCCATTCCACATAGACTCCACAGGGAGACGGAGAAAAGACGAAAACTGAGTTCTGGAAGCCTTGCATAGTGGCAAAAGAGTACAATCACAACTTTATGAAGCCATATACGCTAACTGTAGCATTTTATGGATTTAAATTTTATGCATTTGTTCTTGATCTATGATCAGTTACAAACTGTTTCATGTTAACCACCAGGTTTCAGTGTTTTTGGCCTCCCATGTCACTGGAAGTGGGCGATGAATCGATTTTATCAATTAATCAAATCTTTGGTTTGTGGAGATTTAATTTTTGGAAATTTAGCTTTTTCTTTTTTCACCAATCCATTTTCTAGTTGTCTTCCCCCTTCATATTTCCTCGGGCCCCTTGTCCTACGTGTTTTATGTGTGCTCCTATTCAAGCACACCTGATTCAAGTGACCGCATGACCTCCTCTGCATGCCATCAAACACTGCTCTAGAGGAGCTGCACATCACGTCCAGGTTCCATAAGAACTCTCACATTTCACATAGAAGAATAAATCATGTTTGCTTCCTGAGTTTCCACCATAAACCGTCAATGTGAAAATTACTCTCTGAGCCTCGATCTGCCATCTTTTCTGCCTGTCACTTTGAAGCAGTGGAATTTTACAGTGGATGAAGTCCAGACCCACCATCAGATTAAAGACAAATCCATATAGAATTTTTTATTTTTTTTTGGTTCCATTAGGGATTAAGGTTGACCTGAATTAGACTTTGATGACAGACACAGCTGGTGACCTCGGCTAAGAGACGGCGAAGTCACTTTAAAACTTTAAATGAGTTGGAGGTAAGAGAAATCTTCAAAGTAAAATGCATGACATTCCACGAAACATGTGAGTCTTCATGCAATGACCCAGCCATGCTGCAGTCTGACAGGAAATTCTTGAGCAAAACTCATGCAGGAACTTAAGTTAATGTCGGCCCTAATCCCTCCTGACAATAACACACTTCACTCATCTGTGTGTGTGCACTTGATCTCAAGTAAAACATTCCCACAGAAATGTCTTGCACATTAAGAACACTGATATTTCACACACACACACAGGTTTCCATTTATACCAATATTAAGACTTTAATGGTGATCTACTTTTTAAAAAAAGTTAGCTAGTCAACACGTTCATTATATTTTTTTGTACAAAATCATTCTTAGATAATGAGACTTCAGTTCTGCCTACTTTGAGCTCCTTTCTGAACGAGCCGTTTTAGGGCCTCTGTCATTTTTATGCAAATAAGCTGCTGCTGGCCACGCCCCCCAACTCAACGTTTACACTCGCACTTTATACTTGTGAAAATAACTGCAAAAAGATGCACAATCGTACAACTTTGACCCTGAATCAGACCCAGAAACAGAAGAACTGGATCTTCCTGCAGGATTCAGCAGTGGTTTCTGGATGGCAAGTCAACCACTAAACACCTGTCTTTTCCAGCAGCCATTGAACGACACATACAGCGTTAAAAACCAGCAGACCAGATAATAGCGATAACAAAAAACAATTTTTTGAAAGTTCTCTGTTTTTTCAACTGAATTAGGACTATTTTGCGCTGCTGAATCCAAAAAACAACATCCATTTTTCTCCATCAGGTCAGGTTTTTATTCTAATTTGATTTAGAGAAATTTGATCTTCCGACTAAACTGATGACATTTTTGTGACACCATCAGTTCATTTCCATTAATATTGCTCGTCCAAAAATGTTTTAGGAGAAAAAAAAAAAAGGTTTTCTAGCAGATTGTATTAATTAAATGTTACAAACTTGGATTTCTATAAATTGAATAATAAACACTGATAAGAGAAAGTCCATGTGAATTGAACATTATGTCTCCATCTTTTCTCTGTCTCTCCTCCTGCTCGTCACTCATTGATCCAAATTGTCAGGAAACTGATCCACATGTGAGAATAAGTCATGAATTTTGATGCTCATGTTGCTCCATAGTTCAGAAAGTCGACCTGATGGAGCAAAACCAATATGGTTTTTGGATTCAGCTCATCAACATGACTCTACAACAGTTGGAAAACCCCAGACAGTTTTTTGTCTGTTGATCAGTGTAATAACTGCCTGGGATCAAATCATCATATGCTCTTCAATGTCGTAGTTTCTTTTGTTCAATGACAACATTTTGTTTATTGTTTGATTTTACTTTAAAAAAACAACAACAAAAAATCTCTTTTTGATGCCAATGTAAACAATCATTTTTGCTTCATAGGTTTTAATGAGATGTGTAGAAAAGCCAAAGGTCTCATTTACTTACTTGCATTCTAGGTCATTGGACTGAAGGCAGGGCAGGAGGATCCGTTGGTCTAAGGTTAACAGTGAGTCAAGAGTCAAGTAATAGATCCACAAGACTTTAAATCAATCCCTTCTTCACTCAAAAGCACTACTACCCCAATGAAACCATTTTATGGACAGTATTTATTCACTGGAAGTCGACTCTTGCAGTCTGTATAGCACTCTGGATCTCACTTTAGACTAAGACAAAGACATGTATTGAAAACTTAGAAGGTCATAATCATCACATCAATAAGAAAATAACTGCGTTCAAGACTAAAACTAAACAAATAAATCTTAATTCAAGAGACAACTTCCTTCACAGATACAGTTCAACTTATACAGACGTCCCATGAGGTGGTAAATGTGTGTTTATGCAAGCAAATATGCAATGCATGTTATCGTACAATGCAATTGTAATTTTTATGAATACGTGTGTGTCCGCACAGACACAAACTAACAACTCAGCACAAAGCTTAATTAGCAAATGCCCTCAAAACGAATGGTAAAATAAATTAATTTATGGAGGCATTAATGCTTTAACAGCCATTCTATCATGAACACCCACAGAAAGTGTTTTGTCGTCTCTACTTCTCACTGCTACACACACACACACACACAGAAACACACACACAGCAATATTTCACTTACAATGGTAAGCCGGGGTGCTTATTAAACCTCTCCTCTCAACTTGCACAGATAAGAAGCTGCTTTATAAAATGTCTTCCTATTCAAGCTGCTATTGATTAATCTGGGGAAGCATTTCAAAAAAATCTATTTCCTTAACACTCTCTTGCAGCTCAGAGAGACTTTAACTCCTGCTCTGTTTCTTTCCGTCTTTTGTTTGATTGATTGTGCGGAGCTTTCCTAATTTCCTCAGGCCCATCTGTCCGAGCAAAGCTTTGTGTGATTTAAGTGAAAAGATGTGCAAATTGTACCGTAAAAATCTTGCATGGGCAAAAGTATTAAAGTTATACATAACTTTTTAGGGCTAAAATGAAACACACTGTTCTAATTAATGATTTCTGTAACTCCTGGTTTTCAACTTGGTCCATCATAGAGCACAATCTGCTTAGTATCACATACTAGCTAGCAATATAGCTATTTATTTTCCTATCTAGATAGCCAGTTAGAAATATAGGTGGCTCTCTTCCCAGCTACCTGGCTAGCTAGAAATAGCTAGCTATTCCAGTTAGCTAGAAATATAGCTAGCTATCGTCCTCGAAATAGCTAGTAACTCTAGCTAGCTGGAAATATAGTGAGCTATTCTAACTAGAATAGCTATCTAGATTATTTCCAATATTGTTAACAAATTGAAAAACTGTTACTTAAAAAAGTTCTAATGTTTTACTTTGTATTTGTAGCTTACCTGGATGGATATCTACTGTATATGTAACGTGTGATGTGCTTTTCATCACCATGTCAGAGCTGCAAAGGGGAGTTCTGAGAAAGCCATGGACTCATCCACAGGTGTGCCTCCAATTAACTCAATTTATCTCAGTTAGCCTGTCTGACTCCAAAGAAATTATATCACCGAGGCTCTCTGTCAATGTTTAAAAAGACTGGTTTGATTTAGCTTCCGACACAGAGGGAAGAAAAAAAGCGCAAGTCTTCTTGTTTAGTGTATGTAAACTTCTGGTTTCAACAGTGTATTTACTGTATTTAACTGTCTAAAATGTTGGGTCAGTGTCAAGCAAAAATTACCTAAATTTTGCACTGATGAAATAATTTATTACTCGTGCATTCAATTCGCGGTTGTTTGGACTCCCTGGTATTATACATTTAGCCACTTTAAAACTCCTGTTCCTTTAATCTAAGTGACAGGAGTATTAAGTAAATCATTAATTGCTTCTCATCGGGATATGTGGGAAGATGATAAGTGAGCAAGACAGAGAAAGAAGAAGAGAAGAACAGGTGACAGTCTTCCTCTTGCTCAGTTAGATAATGATAGTCACATGTTCAGAAGCCGTCACCTACGGTTACATAATGGAAAACAACTTGTACTTTTTCATATTTCATCATGTTACAACTCTCATGTTGCATTGTTTGGATTTTGAGACTGAATAAAACAAAGTACTGTATAATCATAAAGTGAGAGTAGAAGGACGGTTAGTTTTCAACTTTTTTCCCCCAAATAAAGTTATGAAAATTGCTTTTAATATGCATTTGTATTTTTGACGAATACTCTTTAGCTGTGTATGCATGTTTAGGGTCGTTGTTCTGCTGGAAGTTGAACTTTTCCCCCCATAGTCTGAGGTCTTTTGATGTCCAACATGTTACCTTCCAGCATTTCCATTTTCTTACCACCATTTACGTTCCCATCAACTCTGTCAAACTTTCCTCTCCCTGCTTAATAAAATCAGCTGACGTGTCAAATAACGTGCTGAGAAAACTACCTGGAAGCTGCAGCGACATTTTGACAGCTACATTAGTGTAGCGTAAAGAAATCCTCATAATGAAAACCGTAGAAACATGACTTTTAGCTGCTTCCATTCACTGCCGCTGTATATAACACCGCTACCGAATGGCTTGAGCCAGTCATTAGCTAGAACTGATTCAGATATTATGTCTACTTAAATGTTTGGAACATTTTAGGTTTCTGAAATAATTTAAATAATTTAATGAAATTTCAGCAGTGAAACAGGCCATTGCTGTTATTAGGCAGCGTTGGAACAAGTCAACGTGGGCCAAAACCAATCGTCATCACAAACCTGTTAGGATTGCCGGTTGTTTCATCATCCAGCTTCTTGCTTCCAGTTGTCCTTGTGTAGATGAAACTTTACAACCTCAAACTTTGCATACAGATTGGATTGCCGAGCCTGAACCGGAGCAGCCAACCTCCAGACAAAAAAATAAATAAAATAAAATTTTAAAAAAGCTGTAGAAACAGAGAGGCAGGACTTGTGGTGCATTACAGTGTGTCGGATCGAAGAACATTAAAAAAGTTAAGAAAAAAAAATTCACTCAATTCTTATTCTGACCTGAGGCCGCAGTGAGATTAATGCAAGAACACACATCGGTGTGTTTGAGGTGTCGGCCATTACACACAAATGATCTCATATGCTGTGAATTAACTGATTACAAAGCCTGATTAAAAACTTGTATACGTCAGTTACGGGGATTTAGGTGTGTTGTTGTGATAAAACTGTTTTTCTTTCTTTAAATTAAAGAAAGAAATCCCTTGCTAATAAGGTTTAATTATGTTTGCTTTTACGAGCATCTACAATTCCTTGATGAAATGTCTTAGGAAAATATTTCGAAAAATGACTCGACTCTTGACGCGTTGTGTTTAGAAAAAAATAAAGATGTAATAAGTACTTCTGTTCAGTCTGCACTTTGTGTTCTTGTGTCATGACGTATAAGATGAGTCGACCCCAGTGCAGCAGGCAAGAGACGTCAGACAGTTTTGAGAATTTAATGAAGAAAAACGACAAAGTCCACTTACAAAATCAAGAGTCCAGGGAACAAGAGAAATCCAAAAATAAAACAAAACTGGAGACGAGGGACGGATGACACAGGGAGGGACGACATGAGTAACAGGATGAAGGGAAAGAGACAAACTGGGAGCTAGTTTGGTAAGAAGAGAGGAGTTTAAATACTAGGAGATGGAGCAGGACTGATGAGCTAATTGATTACAGGTGTGAGTAGTTGGAGCAGGAGCAGCAGTAATTCTAACACTAAGAATAACTAAGAAGAAACAAACATGATGAATAGGGACAGGACACATTTAATAAGAACCGAGGAACCCAAAGAACTAGACAGAGCAATAAACCTAACTAGAATAACTCTGACTCTAAACAACAACTAGACCTAGAAATAAAAGAACCAGAAACATGACGAGGGACTGAAATGAGGAAAACAAGAGCATAACAAATCAAATAATGGAGCAGGAATGGCCATAAACATAACTGCTTACACACCCAACCCAAAAACCCAGAGTCTTGACAGACAGTCATTTCTGTCATGTTTCTGTACTGGTTTTGTTTTATGTTTTTTTTTTTTTTCTAACATTGCGCATTTATTTTTTATAAACTACACAATCACCAGGGCTCCTACAAACTGCTTAAAGGTGTAGTACTCAAAAAATATCTGTCCATTCTTCTCGCATTTATTGAATACAAATAATTTGTCTGATATGAAACATGTAAAGACGACATTTGGATTTAGACAGTGAGCAATAAAATAACACATCATTCCACACGATGTATTTTTACCGTCTACATTCACACAAAGCTTTGATGCTTTCACTGTGATTTTTTTCCTTCTAATGCTGTAAAACCAGCTCCTCTCATTATCTGCTGTGCCGTTTGCAGACCAGTTCCAGATATAAGATATGCATTTTAAACAGATTCCCTTATAACTGGAGCCTAATTAGTGCTAAATTGCTTGACCATGTAATTAAACATATATGTACAAAATTAAAACCAGATTGCTTTTTAAATAAGGCTGAGAACAGAGCAGTCTGCATCTTAATCACAAAGACGCACGTTTAAGTGGGCAAGAAGTAAAAAAAAATAAAAAAAAGAGCAATAAGATAAACGAAAGAAAAATCCCTGTCAGGGGAACAGTGGATGTTGGAGGACCAGAGATCTGTTCTGTGTCGAATTCTCTTCTGATCTCTTTGTCTCCCCCTCATTTAGAAAAGACCTGTTTGCGCCCCCTCAACACACACCCACACTGTTATCACAACAGACACACTCTCTCCGGTGCACGCACACAGACACACACAGACACACACAACCCTGCAAACACCCACATCCGCAATTCTTCTATCCCTTACACTCTAACACAGCCTTACACACACAAATGTTTTAGAAAAAAAAAAGAAGCGGAATTGCCTGGAGTGTTTGCAGCCCACACTGTTTCCTATGTGTGGATAAGCTGACTGACTCTCTCACTCTCTCACACACACACAGTAATCGGAGACAGGGGAAAAATTATATTTTGTCTTTTGATCCAAAGCCGTTTGATTTTCTCCGCCTCGCTTGCATAGCCACTTAGCAGCTGTACAGTTGTATAACAAGTCTTTTCCCATTTTCTACTTGTAGCATTGGATTTCCTTTTTAACATGTTTTATGTTTTTGAAAGGGTTTTTTGTAGTGCATATTTCCTAATGACATGGAGATGAGTACTTAAACCCAACATTAGGCCTCAGATACCCTCGTTATGGGATTTCATGCCCTTGAGGGATCCACACTCGCAGATGTGTTTGAAGCCAGTCTAACATTTGTCCATGCTGTGCACATAATTACAACATTTCTGAGTGCAGTCGTGGTGAATTTTGGTCTTGGCCCTTTGCAATTAAAAGGTTTTAATCAGGTTACATGAGCATCGAATATGGTGCAGAAAGAGTCTCCCTGCTGCCAAGAGTTCACATTTTAAAATGGAAAACACCCCAGGAGAAGAACTAAACTGCTCTGAATGAATAAAAGGCGTGAGCAGGACATAATCACTGAACATGTTCACATTTTGTTACAGCACAACAACCAACTTCAATGTAGCTTACAGTCGTATTTTATTTTTCTAGCTAGATAGGTAGCTGGCTAGCTCGGAAGATAGCTAGGAAGATTGTTAGCTAGCTTGGAAAATATAAAGATTGCTAGCCAGCTTGGGAGATAGCTAGCTAGTTTTGAAGACAGCTAGGAATATTGTCAGCTAGTTTGGATGATAGCTAGGAAGACCGCTAGAGCTATCAACCTAGCCAGGCTAGGAAAATATATTAGCTATATTGCTATCAAGCTATGCTACCCACACCAAGCTGTTTAGTTAACACAACTTGGTGCTGCTGAGGATAGTGAAAGAAATTATATCATCATTTTTTTCTGACTCCGTACTTCAGTACATTAAAGCAAAGTGGTAGCTCTCATTAAAAGACAAATGAAGAAAAAAAAACACATTTCAGTCTCCCATGGAACTGAAATGGAGACAAAATCTTACATTTCTCCATCACAGTAGCCAAATGAATACAACGAAAGTAATATGTCCAGAAATTAGCAGGAGTATTTGTTATAGAATCATCAATAAAAGTCATCAAATCAATCTTATCATTAGGGTTTCTTGCTTTGACACTATTTCTGGTGTAGGTCAGTGTTCCCAACTCCAGCCATGTAGAGCTACTATCCAGTAACTTTTAACAAAAGGTACTAATTTGATCATTTCCCACTTCCTTGATTTTCCCTCTCCTCCTCCCCTCAGTCACCTTTTTCCCTTTGCATCTTCTCTCTCTCTCTCTTCCCAAATCTCCCTTCATTTGTCCATCCCTCCCTCTGTTCCTCTCTTCGCTCTTTATCCCTCACAAAGGGAAATATCATGGAGAAATTGGCAGGTACTCCAAAGATAGAGTGTGGGCAGAGAGAAAGAAAGAAACAGAGCAGCGGAGAGAGGAGGAGAGCACTGCAGAGTGAGGGGAGACAGAATGTAAGCCCTCTCACATCTCAGTTTGGGATGGTGAATTCTGTTTAGCTGTGAATAATTGACCAGATCTCTATTCTGCATCCAACAGTCATGTTTATTTAACACTGATGTCTGTGTAAAAAAAAAAAAAAGAAAGAAAAAGAAGAGAGACAAATACAAGTTGATTATTTAAAAATGACAGATGTAAATGATTAGGGAGGAAGTGAATGAATCCGTTCAGTCCATGTTGTTCACGCTTTCAAATATTGAATTAACAGTCGCTTTCTCTCTTCTTCTGGCTACAAATACAGACAATTTCTAGTAAGCTTCGTAGCGTCAATGTGACGCCTTACATACATCACGGACTAACATTAGTGATCTATGTAATTGAAAACTTCAACTTCAACGACTCCAAGAAGGAATCAGTTGTCAATAGCTGAGAGTCTGGACTCTGTACGAAGAGAAACTAAGACAAAGAAGCTGACTCTGATAGTTCTATTGCTTACATGATCTAAAAATCAGACCAAATAGTCTAGTGTAGTGCAGAAAAAACATTTCATACTTCTATGTGGTTCCACAAGTGTTAAAAAAAAGACTATATTGGTTTTAGTCAATGTTTTCACCTCTATGACCATCACTAGAGCCAGTGTCAAAAGGACAAAGTCATTTTTGTGTGTTTGTGTGAATTTCCGTTTCTTTAGTTAGAATATTTTTGTGTTATTTGCCACTCCGGTGAATTACAGGCACACAAGGCTCCAGCAGGTCTCTGGCTGTGCTGTTGGTGTGTTTGGTCTCCAAGCTGCTGCTCTGACAGTATTTCTTATTTTCAGGGATCTCAGTGGGAATCTTTGTCACATAAATTTACCACTGGTATTTTGTTTTGAGTGGTCATTAAACATCGACAGTTCAACGTCAATCCCCTTTAGCAATGGTTGCCAAGATGTTTCATCCTCAGTTTTGGTTTTAGGATTTTTTTTCAGAACACAAATTAAAATCGCAGGACTTGGTTTCAGGCAGACTTGATGCTATGCATTCAATGTCAATGAGAACGTTTTCAATTCAGAGATAAGATTTCACCTGGACTTGGGACAAAGGCCATAAAAATGGGCTCTGACTCGAACAGAAATGATTCAAACTTGCCTGAGAAGTTAGTAAATTCCTCAACTTAATTCCTTTTTTTCAGATATAAACTGTTTATTTTTATCAAGAAAGCTTCTCATTATTACAGCATATTGTCAAGATTACACTTTAAGTAATTTTGACCAATGATTAGAAGCTATTTCTTCCATTCCACAGCTCAATGAAACCATTTGTTTTGCTGTTATTTAATGCTATCGCATCTTTCTAACATTATACCAGAATTCAATTGCTCTCCTGACATTTACTTCCTGAAATTAGTAGCAAAGGCAAACTGCACAGCCCCGCTATGAATTAATGTCATTATACGCCAATTGAAAGAAGAGAATCCAATAATGTGGTGGCGCTTTGGGAGCTTTCCCACAATATTGTGATCTTACATAAACAGAAAGAAATCATTTTAAAGACTGGCAGACAAAAAGCACATATAAAGCAGGTAAATGTGTAAAATAAAATCCTTAAATAAACTCCACATATCGGTTGAGTTCATTTAAGCGAGTGAGTCAAAATTTGTTTGTACAGTAACTGCTCTCATTATAGCAATACAATGTAAGCGAACAGCAATGGATTTCTGTTTTTGGCTGTCAAAAACTGCAGCAACATGTTCATTGATGGAAGTTGTAGTTTGGAGTCATGTAGTTTTAGTCTTTTGCACTATTACATTGTAGGCACAGGTGGTCTGGGTCAGACTGACAGCACCACCAGGCCCTCTGACCTGTCTTGGATAGACTAGATAGATAGATTGTAGCAAATAATCAAATCAGAAAAAATTACATTTATTGCAGCTATCACTAACATTTACTGTATACGTAAGGCAGCCATGTTGGATTTTGAGGTCAGGGTTGGTGACTGGCATATTCACACCTGCCCTGTTCGGTCCGATTCCATCCAGCTTGCCTAAAAAGTCCGGCTTGAATGTGCAATTGAACTCTGATGTGGACCAAAAGGAGCGAACTCTGGTCCGCCAACAAACCTCAGTCTCGCTTTGGTTGACATAAACACTGATGTGGTTTGAATACACATGTGAACGCCAAGCAGATCGGAAGTTTACTACAGCGCATTGTAGGTAAATACAACCAAAACAACAACAAACAAACACTAGCAGTTTGGCACATTTGCTAACCCTAACCCTTTGTGTACCAAAAATACAATACTCTGCTTAAAATCTGTTAAAATTTCCAACTTAACTTTAACTTTCATTTCTGCATAAACGACATGGACAGTTGCTCAACATCTTCATTTTGACTTTTCGCTACTCATTTTGCTTCTGAGTCATTTTGTAAATGAAAGTCACTGCAGTTGTCGTCCATAAGTAATCAGGTTTGAGTCAGTGTGTATGAGTGCTTTAGATGTCTAAGTGTGTGTTTGGCATGCTACGTCGAGCGCTGTAAGCCCATTTCCCAGAGCAGGAGCTCACATACCGAACACTATCCAAACAGTTCATCCAATGAAATACTTCGCCCTCCCTATTGGCTGAAAATCAAGAAGGACAGGCTTATCAGAAGAGATTGAAACATGACAGATTTGTCGTCCAGGGCGGCACAAGACGGATGGATTATCTGGGACATGTGAGCTGTAGGCAAAGAAAAGGAACAATGGAAGAAAAAAAGAGTTGGATGGTTGGATGAGATATCTAAAAGTTTTTAACCAAAACGTTTCTGAGCCAATTCCCAGTTTGCATTTTTTTTTTTGTGAACCAGTAAATTCAAGTTTTCACAGTAAAATGATGCTCACACACTGAGTTACAATTATTTCTGTTTGGTATTTTATTCTCATGGACAAACAGATTGTTGAGTAAACTTTGGTGACCAAGCAAAATTAAAGGTCCTACTCCCGTTCTCAGAATGAGCAGAAGAACAGAAAGGAAACAGAAGAAGCCACTAATGAAAACTTTCTTCCTCCATTTAGGCTTTGAGGAACTCAGTGATTCAGAAGAGCAGTCAGGAAGCTAAATAAACCACTAATTTGTGGGTTCACACCAAACGCGTTTTGAGTGTCTGGTTTACATTCAAAGTCTATGTGGCGGCACGTTGAGGGCCCGTCGTGGTGTGCTTGATGTGTCACGAGTGTCCAATAAATAAACCGACAACAGAAAGCAACGGCTGAAGCGATTTTGACGAGTCTGACGCGCCATCAATGCGCCAAACAAACGCTGGGCGCAGAGCAAAATGTCAAGCGTCTGCATTCAAAGTGAACACGTGTCGAACTTGATACGCGGTTGGTGTGAACGCAGCATTAAGCTTTAACAATCTATATGTTTGAAGAGGTCTATCAATTTTCTGAGCTGTTCATACAGTAATGGATCCATCAGTGTGCTGTCTGGTAATGCTTTTTGTTTGTCCAGGGAAAAGTTGCTCTGGAGTTCACATCCATCAATGACGTCATCCTGATTACGCCGGCGGTGCAATTATTCAGATCTGGTGTTTTACATCCTTTTTATGGCTTTTTGCTTTAAAACCAATTGAGCCTTCCTTTAGTTCAATTTCTGTTTTAAATGAAAGATTATACTAATGTGTCCTGTAAAGTGCTCTAAGTGGGGTCCATCTTAGTTTTTTGAATTTTAGCTACTCTATTTGTGTTACAATGCCTCCAAGTCAAGTCAAATCAGTGTATCGTACAGCAACATCAACGACGTTTACTAAAAGGAACCAACAGTGTTTAACTTTGAGAATAGAAAGCTTATACAGTAGACATACGTAAGTCATAATTAAATAGCCGGCATTCTTGGATCATTTTGGAATAAATACATGAGGGTAATGTAAGAAACTACAGGAAATATAGAATATATGGTGCTCTAAATTTAGCCTCTCTGGAGAGGAAACACTGCCCTCATTTGCACTGATAGCAAATGAGTGAGATAAGTAGACTTATTTGAATTCTATACACTACAGGAAATCTTCTCAAAACAAGCTGAAAAAAAACATAGAAAGCAAGAAATTCCCCCATAAGGGGAAAAGAATCTGCCAATGGAACCAGTACTTTAAAAAAAAAAAAATTAATATTCAAGAATGAATGACCTAAAATAAGCTCCTCACTAATTCAGTGATGAAAAGTTATATGCAAGTTTTGGGGGGTTTTATGTTGTATTTTCAGCAGGAGCTGGCCAAAAATACTTGGTAAGATTTTGTGTTTTTGCAGAACAGAAGGATGTACTTGTTATGATCCTGTTTGAGTTTTGGATTTTTCTTTTGGGTTTCTGTGTTGATCATTTCTTTATTTATTTATTTTCGTCCTTAAGCCTTGCCAAATTATTTTATGCATTTATTAGTTCTGTTCTTTGTTGGATTCTTGTTATTCTTGTTTCTTGATTTCTCCAAGTCGTGGTTCTGCTCCAGTGTCAGTTATTCACTTTCCCTGCAGCCTGACAATTTACTCCCTTCAAGCAATTACCAGTTTTAATGTTTCATATGATAAAACTGACAACACATCATTATAAACTCTCCATCTTTACAGTGAAACACTTTTGTGTAACTGTTTTTTTATTTTTATTCATCCATACTGCTTCCTGTGCCCCCCCTAGGGCACTGCGCCCCACACTTTGGGAACCACTGCTATAGTTAATATCTGAGTTAGTGAGTCAATGTAATGCTTTTGACTGTTTAGTTATTTTAATTTAAGATCTGATTTTACTTTTGTAATCTACCTTTACATGATGTTTATATGATTTTATTTATTTTCCGTTATTAAAATGTTTTAAAAAAAAATTCTGAATGTAATTGTGAAGGTTTTGATCATCTTTCTTTATGAGCAATAAGTGCTCAGGATTATTGGCTGTATTTCTGTAAGAAGTTGTTTTTTTTTCATTTAAACTGTAGCTCAGAACAATGTCATGGCTGCACGGCGCTGCCTCTCCTCTCTGTCCCTGACCCTGTCAGGATAAGCAGGTATAGATAATGAACGGATGGATCTGATGACTCATGTTCTATTGCTGTACAACAGAAACTAAGTTGTATTTATTTTCAGCTCAATAAAATTGCTCTGTACGAAAAGAGTTTTCTTTGCCTCTAAGCCGTCTCATCTTCACCAAATACCAAATGATGTTCTGCCTGTGCCGTCCAGGCCCAGGTGACGGTGGTCCTCTCCGAACCGGAGCGGCTGGCGGCAGTGAGACCGGTGACTCATCGGCCCTTTGTCGGCGCCGTTTACTGAGAGGAAAGTCCTTCACCGATTCTCTGTGCCCTCCCACGTTTTCCTGCCAGGTCCAACACCGGAAGCCTTCAGGTCAGACTCCTGCCTTCCTCGTGTCAGGACCCCCCACCATCCTCACCGCCGCTTTTATCTGCGTTCCTCATCCATTTAGAAAGCAGCTGTCAGACGAGTCGGTTTAGTCTCCCCCGTATCTGTCAAGTGCAAATGCGGCGCTGGCCTCCGAGGTAATCAATGCTTCCTGCCTCCAGTCCCACCCACATAAATTGTTGCATCATGCATTTATTATTATTATTATTCCTCCTTTCAGCAGCGAGGATCCCGTATGTGAGATGGAAATGTTTGGCTTTGAGGGCAAAGCCAATAATCTTACATACCGTATATAGAAGACTGCGAGCATCCAAAGGTTAAATGGCTGCACATTTTCACTTCAGAGCGTTATGATATGAGCCAGAGTCGCACAGCAAGAGGAAAAAGAAAGACATTAACAATTACGCTCTTTTGTGAACATCAAGGTCAGCAGAGTTGACCTTAAGCTTTGGAGTGTTAATGCATGTTGACCTTTACCAGAGATAACCAGCTAGTATGCTAATCCTATTTTCCTGCAGCAGGGATGAACATTCTTACTTAAAGTGTTTTTATTGTTAGAAGAACAAGTTTACACACACACACACACACACACACACACACACACACACCCCACACACACACCAAAACTCACAGAACTATTAAACCCAAACAGACTAGAAAACAGTGAAGCCTGACATAGATTCAGATCAAACAGGAAATGATTTATGATGAGAATGTTTTATTAACATCCGGAAGATTCATCAACCAGGACCAAAGTAATTTATTTAATCCTATTGGTGAAGATCAATCCAGGGTAGGGTGGGATGATATCAGTTACGAGGCGAAACCTGAAACTGCTGCTGCGCAGGCTGCTCAACAAGTTGGCCTGAAAGACTGAGTTAGCTGATGCTACGAAACATGCTTAGCTGGCCGTGACAGGTTGAGCAGCTAAAGCCTTTCCTCTGCCTACATAACCCAGAATGCTCTGCGGTTCTGGAATAGATTTGAGTGAATATATGTATTGAATATTCATAGTCACAATGTTATGTCTCGTCAGAGTAGTTAGACTGTAAAATCAGATCACAAGTAAAAACAAACCATGATTAAGTTTTGTCTTGTTAAACACAGAGGTTCGGACTTCTGCACTTGTATGAATTAGTTTCCACTTTTGGCAAAACTTTTGTTTAAAATTTTGACTCTGTATTTTTCATAAACTGGCCACCTTCACCCAGCAGAGTGCCTCACTGGCGATAAGAGGATGTACTGCATGAAAGAACATAAGCTACAGGAAGTAAACATATACCTGTTAAACCCTACTGTGTGTGTGAGCTCCTGCTTAGGCATCTCTCTGATACAGTAAAGTGTGTGTGCTGCCGAAACCACAGGACTGGAACCAACAGTATGGGGCAGGGAGTGGGCACACCTGGAGATAAACCCTAACACGCTTGAGAAAGTATTCAAAGTTAGCTTGTAGCCAGGAAACTACAAGCTAGGATCATGACCTTTTTTTATTTCATTTTTTTCTTTTGCAATGTTCCTGCAGTAAATACGAGTCTGTAGGGAACTCCTTGTGTTTGGCAAAGCGCTCCGTCCGCTTGGCTGCCTGCAGAACGACGTCGCATTACTTCTGCTCGGCTGATGAGAGGCTCAAGACGCCCGTGTGGCTACCAATCGTTACCTGTCAGCAACAGGCCAGACAATGCTGTAAAAAGGTGATGTAGCGGAAATTAATATAGAGGTGTTCTGAATAATAATAATAATAATAATAAAACAGACCATCCGGTTTTTACTCCATTATTTACTGTGGTAGCTTCAGGGGAAGCAACAGGGATAGAAATTGCTTGTTTTTCTGTTGTGTTAATCATCAGATTTGCTTGGTCAATGTTGGAACATGAAAAAAAACAATGTTTGGACTATCAGAGACACATAAAGACGGTTACAAAGTCGGCCTTCTATCACCTGAAGAACATTTCCAGGATTAGAGGACTAATGTCTCAGCAGGATCTAGAGAATGCATGGATGAGTATCCATGCATTCATCTTTGATTGATTACTGCAACAGTGTCTTCACAGGCCTGCCTTAAAAAAAAGAAATATATATAAAATCTGTCCTCCAGCTGCAGTTGATCCCAAATGCTGCTGCTGGTGTTCTGACTAAACCCAGGACAATATGTCTCCCAGTTCTGACGTCCTTCCACTGAGAGTACAGACTTTAAAACTCTGTTGTTAGTTAATGAATCACTGAACGTCTCAGCACCACAACACATTAAAGATCTGCTGTTGTACCAACCTTCCAGACCTCTCAGGTTCTGGTTCTGATTCTGCTCTGTACCTCCAAACATGGAGAAGCAGCATTCAGCTTCTATGCACCACAGATCTGGAACAAACCTCCAGAAAACTGAAAAACAGCCAAAACACTGAGTTCCTTTAAATTCATGCCAGAACAGATTTAAAACAATTATCGATATTGACTGATATGAAACCCTGATATTGTGATTTGTTTTCCTCCACCTTCAACCACTTTATATAACATATAAGTTTCCAAGCTACAATCATTTTAGTATTTTAATTTGAACTGGTTCTACCTGTGGCTCTGGGCTTGTGTCGTCCTTGGTTTGACAGCCAATAGCAGCGGGATGTGTGTGTGTGTGTGGGTGTGTGTGTGTGTGTGTGTGTGCATATCTGTGACGCTGAAAGCTTGTTTTTAATACCAGTAGTCATGAGATAGTCTTCTTTTCTCTTAAAGTTTAATTTATTTATTTATAATTAAAAATACTCCTCATCAGATAATGGATTACTGCGTAAGGACACGAACAGCATGAAGCACTTTGTTCCTTTGTGGCACACACATGCATGAAGCTCTGAGACTTTTACACAACAGGAAGAAAAAAGAAAAAGGAAAGAAAATCCACTGGTGACATTGAGGTAAATTGCTGCTGGCGTTTGAATGTGGATTAGAGTGTAGCCATCAGCACCTTTCACTTCTCAAAATAACAGAGTGTGTGTGTGTGTGTGTGTCGGTGTTAGCGTACATGCGCATTCTAGTGATAATCATAGAGTGGGATGGGGGGGAACAAAAGAATGATTGTGCAGCTGAGTGGTACAGCGAGAAGGAGACGGTGAAGGTATTTGAGGCGGAGAGATGGAAGAGCTGTTTTTTTTCGCGTGAGTGTGTGAACATATTTGTGTGCGTTTGCGCGAGTATGTTCCTGTCAATTGACATTTAGGGGCCTCCCTATCTCCTTCCTGCCTCCATCAGTCGGCCATGTGGACCAATAAATCTCTGTGTATCCTCAGAGTGGGAGCGTTTTATTGAGTCCCTGCTGCAACGTTGAAGGAAAACGTGAGAAAAAAACTAAAATACTTTTAAAGGAAATACAAAAAGAAAAAAGATTACAGCTAACTCTAAGAGAGAAGCGCTGCGGAGAAGGTGTTCTGTAGAAATCGGTCAGTATAAAGAGGATTAGTTGTTGTGGAAACAACATGGAGAAACCACTGGTGACTGGGTTTAATGAGGCTGGGAAAGAGGGGCTCTATCGTTTAGCTCTCACATCAATCAATGATGTTTGCTTCTTTTGTCATACTTGTTTTAAAAGAGTGACATTAAATGTTTTCCATGCACAAAGTTCCACTTTATAGCTCAAACAAGTTATTATAAAATCACTGTACAAATCAAATGTGACTAAGAGAAAAGTTGACTTCCTAATTTAGCGCCATAAACTTGGGCCTCTGTCTCTTTAAGAAGCTTTCTGAAACTCCACCTTTAGCAACTCATCACAACATGGCTCCTCTATTAACCCTTTAACAACGTTTTTTTTTTTTTTTTTTTTTTTTACCAGCGTTCCACTGAGAAGTAGCTCCATAAATGAGATGCGCAATTCTACCAGATGTTTGCTAATTGCTGCTGGCTAGTCAGAAGGAGCTGACTGGGGGAGCCGTGATGACGCCAGGATCTGTGAGGCGGAAGATTGGAAACTGCAGCTCAAACCAGGACCTGTTCATCTCTGGGACACAGAACCTGTCTTTCTTCTAGCTGGACATTCCCATAACTTTTCATATCGTCCATAAGTATAAAGAGGAAGATGACGACCTCATGTCTAAAGAAATTGGATGAAGCAGTCTTGTGGCGGTCAACGCAACTCATCTTGATATACTGAGTAATTTCTTCAGGTTTTTCCTGTGTATCATACATTATATCCTTTAGTCATGTCCCATTGTGTGCCTCCACTTCACTCAAACATTGTAAATCTGAATCAAAAGCGATGAGATTTTGTAGGACACTCAGGGGTGCTGACAGGAATCCATGACAAAATATTAAATTGGGTCCCCCACGCTGCTGCTGCTACAAATTCTTGAGTCTACGTGACCCATCAAAGCGTCAATTTTAAAGGCTTGAAACTGCCTTGCTTTCTTTGGTTCAATACTGATACTAGCACAATATTTACTGCTCGTGAATTTTACGTGAAATAGTCCACATACAATATGCAAGTAGGTTGCTTAAATTTTTTCTATTAGTTTTAGTTTACTGAAATGTTTCTCCCCACGAGCAACAGTCATAGGCAACATGCAAAATATACATGAAGCAATCCAGACTTCTCAAAAAATGCAATGTAGTTGCCTTTTATTCAAGCTGCAGTACATAACTTTAATAAAAAATATGTTTTCTTTATATTTGTTAAAGCTGTCACCATGTCAGGACAGTTTGTTATGAGACAGATAATCTGTGAGAAGATCGATCTCCTCCATCTCCTCCCTGGACTATTGCTGGCTAAAGCAAAGAAACATTCTGACCAAAACAACCAATCAGAACCAGTAGGAGGGTCTTTGTGCTGTCAATCAACCTCATTCACTCACTGCTAAATGTGCTAATGGTGGAGAAACAACTTATCGTTACAGGAAAACGTTTATCTGGTATTGGTAGCTATGCTAACTAGACTAAGCATTTACCACAGGCTATGCTAGCTACAACAAAGGAATGAGCAGCACCACATGAGATTGTGATTGGCTGCACTAAAACTCGTTACATACTGGAGCTTTAATTTCACTCAGGAGAGGACGGGTCAGAAGGGACTAGAGCTGCTGCTGACTGCATGGTGTTCAGTGCAAATATATATGTCTGCTTTTTGGTCTGGGAGGTGTAACACTTAATTTTTACCGCTAAAAACAATTTTAAAAAACACAATATAATTAATTTTGAAAAAGAGAGGGCCCCAGATTTTTACAATTTCTATGAACAAAAAAATTAATTGTGGAGGGCCCCCTGTTGGTCAGGGGCCCTGAGAATTGTCATAACTTTCCCCTCCTATATGGCGCCCCTGAGGACACATGAGGTTAAAGCAATGTTGAACTTCCTAGTTTTAAGAAAATCGATATCTTTCGATGGTCTTTCATTGTGTTAGTGGATAGCAAATAGAAATATATCTAGTACGCAGTTCTGTAATCTAATAATAAGATGAGAAAACTTGAGGATGTATATCTTTTACAGCGCATGTAAATATCACTTTTCGACTGTAACTCCGTTCCTTCTGGTGACCAGATGAATAAATCAGAAAAGTGGAAACGACCTCTCAGGACATGACTTGCACAGCTTACGTTTTTCTCATTTAGAGATTGCTCTAAAGCCAAACGCTGCCTCCGTTCCAGATTTTCCAATTGCCTTCGGATGACTTGACTTCAATTGATGCTTTCGTTTTGTAGAAAAGCAGATTGTTGCTGTAAATGACACTCAGCACTGTCATGCTGACCAGAGGGGCTTCAGTGTGACTCATACCACTGGATACTTTGGTGCAGCTCCACAGTTTGGCCTATTAAGTCTTGTGATGAGTCACCGGTTCATCACCTGGACAGCTAAACCTTAGCAGGCTAACGGTATTCCTAATGAAGCACCAATCTTGGTTTCTATTACATTATACATTACTACTAATTCCCACAAAATGAACCTTTTAATAAAAGAGCTTTGTATATGCATTTTTTCAATAATCTTATCAGTTATGGAGAAACAATTCTTAGCTAATTCACCGACCAATAACACACCACTATTTATCACATTTTAAAATCCTTCAAGGCATAGTTCTGTTTAATTTTGTCTGCAACAACAACAGTTTATCCATAATTCAAAGATGTCTTTAAAGCTGCAGTATGTAGCTTTTATTAGAAGTATATTTTTTTGTCATATTTGTAAAGTGTCACTGTGTCGTCACAATTTGTTATGAGACAGATAATCTGTGAAAAAGTCGATCTCCTCCACCTCCTCCCTGAGCTGCTATTGCACCACTCCAATCGAAAACGACCAATCGGCGCCAGGAGGAGGGTCTTAGCGCTGTCGATCATCCTCATGTACTCGCTACTAAATGTGGTAATGGCGGAGAAACAACTTAACCGTGACATGAAAACCGACAGGCCTGCCTTCTTAAGCGACCCGACCCCAGATAAGCGGAAGAAAATGGATGGATGGAAAACCGTTTATCCGCCGTCATCGGTGGCCATGCTAACTGTCCGAGCATTCATGACAGGCTACGCTATGCTAGCTGCAGCTTAGCAGAGAGCAGCTCCACACAAGATTGTTATTGACAGCGCCAGGGCCCGCCTCCTGGCTGTGATTGGTTGTTTCCAGTTAGCACCAGGAAGCTCAATTTTTTCATGTATCTGCTGTCTTATAACATATCGTCACAACTTAGCGGCGGTTTCAAGAAAAATATATACATTTTTAATAGAAGTTACATACTGGAACTTTAACACAGAATACATGACAGACACCAGAAACAAACGGGAGCTGGTTACCAGTTTAAAAGTACACCAAGGTCCTAAAACGTCTCACTTTTGAAACAACTGTGAAGTTACATCTGATTCAATAGTGATGTGATCTGAACAATAGTTTTTCTTGACTGTTGGTCTATTCCATAAAATCCTGATAAAATGCTGTTCTGCTTTTGGTTGCCAAGTGAAAAGATGTGAAGCTTTTCAGGGGTTGATTGTTCTTTTCACAGACTCAATAGATTCTTCACTTCATTATCCTAAAAAAGTTAAGCTTCTGTGAGAGAACAGACTTTCGCTAACCTTTTCTGGGTGTCTAACCTGGAAACAAAAGCTTTATGTGGTAGTACCGTAGCACCTTTAATAGAATAAATGAAAGAGAAAGCTTCAGCAATTAATTTGGAACCTTCTGCTACACCTCCGCTTGTGTGTTTTTATTATTAGTTTTTATATGTCTAATGAGCAGCTGACTTATTTGCAGCCATTGGCATCCAGCCCCGTTTTTGTCAGGTTGAATCCATCAGTGAAGTCATTAATGCAGAAATGACACATCACAGAAATGTTTGCGCTGCGGTAATCAAATTAGCACTACTCGCCATATGCTACGTGTGGCTGACACTTCTATATACAGAGGACTGTTTATACTGTAATTTGATTTGCAGTATTTTCCTCTGGAACAGCTGTGCGCTACACTCCGGTATCAGGTGTGAAATGAGATAAGGCCCAGATTTTGCCGCCTACTGAAACAAGCAAGCGAGCCAGGCTTTAAGCACAAAGACGGAAAGCAAAAGAAGTCGGTTTTAGAAATGGCACTTTTTTTTTTCTTCTATTCTGCATAAATAGGGAAGGGGGAAGCACATGAGTCATCGCGCGCCCAAAAACGGCACAAACCAGCGCTGCCAACGAAAGGCTCGTTATTGCTGTGCTATTCATGTTCCCACCGATGACGAACCGATGGGTGCAGATGTATCTATTCGCGGCATTGTCTTTAATTTTGGTGACGGGTTTCAGTCCCAGGAACAGAAGAACAGGTTTCTACAGTCTTCCAAAGCATGGCGACGTTCCAGCTGTGAACGAGGTCATCAACATCTGCATGCTGACGTTTCACCCTGTGACGACGTGAGGTCGTCATATTGACAGGATCGGCTGCATGCTGGGGTTTATGTCACAGCATCACATTTGATGCTACTCCGTCTTTTCGTAATCTCTAACGCTTTTCTCCTCCGTTCCAAACATACAGCACACCCATTTTACATTTCAATGGTACGAGAACATGCGCAGCAGCACAATGACGCTGTAGAGCTCCCTTCCTACACAGATCGACACAAAGCGAGCCAAGAAAGAGAGGCTGAACTTCATAGACATCAGAAATTCACATCAAAAGGATTTATTGATGTTTAACTACCAATCGGAAAATTTTCTCCCAAGAAAGCGCAGTTGTTTTTTTTTTAGATATTTCAGTCATAACTGTTTCTCTTAAATAAGTCATCCTCAATTCCCCTGAATGGTCCTTATATGTCATTAAATACATTGACGTGTTCTAGCCAAGACTTGATCATGTTTCCCGTAGGGGCCAATGTCTCCCTTATTTTATATGTCAAGAAAAAGACAAAAAAAACAGTAAAGTGTAGGGTTTCTTTAAACTAGACAGAAAAAATAACACATCTCAATGTGTGAACTGCAGAACAGAACTGGCTCTTCACTATAGCACATCATCAAAGCTCCGCCCACTACGAGCTTCGAGCTCCTTCGTGACGACTAACCCATGACTTCTTTGTTTCCTTTGCAAAAGGCTTTTATGTGTCAAGACATAATCTGTGATGTTATACATATACAAGGAAATACATTTTGGCTGGTATTACAAGTATTTACTGATCCAGTGTGTGTAATACTTGATCATCACACCTACGATCATTTACATGGCAAAAAGTCGACTCCAAATGTTTGTTTTTTAAAATGTTTTTTATAATTCAAGCTTGAGACTGAAAATGAATAATAATATAAAAGCCGGTATTTACTAATGCTGCAATTTAAGTTTTCTTCTTAATTTTCAAAAGTTAGCGTGAAATGTTACTTTTCTTTTCTTTTTTTATGTGTTTTGTAAAATCACTGCTTTGGTGATTAAAATTGTGGTGCCTTGCTCCCTCCTGTTTCCACAAAGCTCCTCCCCTGTGACGCAGTCTTCACTCAGTCCCTCCAGACTAGTGGAGGCAGCAATTAACAACTGGTGGAAGTGCACATCTGATGAGCTCATGGGAGCTGCTTCTCAGTGCATCAAGCCACGACTCTGCTCCACCACCATCTGCTCCGTCACCATCAAACCACCGCCCTTCTACGCCATCTCCAGGAAGCCGCCACCATTCTTCCAGTCTTCATCTTTGTAAGCGTTTGATTGTAAGCATCTTTGTAAGCTATGGTCATGTTTTAGAATTATAATGTTGTGGTTAAAATATTCATTGATACTACCCTTTTATTTCACAGCACTCCTCAAAAATATTTTAAGAAACCAAGAAGTCATAATGGATCAGATTCAAATCATTTACAAACCTGCTGAAAACCTTATATAAAGATTCACCATCTTTATATAACTAAAATATAAAGATGGTGAATCAGAAGCAAAAAAAAAAGCTACCCCTAAAGTGAACAGGAAAAAGTCCATCTTAAACCAAAACAGAAGACAAAAAATCTACTATTATTTTAATTTAGTTACTGTAATGAGTGTCAAAGCTTTTCCTAGAAGGGGATAGGTTAGGGGTCTGAAGCTTAATTGAAGAAACAAACCCCTTGTTGAATAAGGTCAGATCAAACTCACTAGAATCGAGTGAAGGACATGGAAGATGAAATGAGAGGCCAGCGGGACTCTTCATCTTCAGCTTCTGAGGATGATGAGCTTGAGTACAAAATCTCAAGGCTGAGGGCTTTGGAGCGGCTACTCGCTCAGCTGGATGAGCGAGTAGCCGCAGAGTAGTATAAGCAGCAGAAGGAATAGGACTAGCTTGCACTATCTCCATCTCAGGCTCAGGTAAATGTTACAGAAAACCACATGAGGTCCATGTGGTTTGCTGCGTGACTGGCCTCTCCATTGTGGAGAGATTGTGGGGGACTTAAATGTGGCCAAGTTTCCGGCCTTAGATAACCCTGGCCTGCAGGTAGACAGCTTTCCGGGAGCGAGGTGGAGACATCTGGCCCACCGCTTCCAGAAGGAAGGTGAGATGCGGCACGTGGAGCGGCTCATCACAACAGGTCCCAGAGGGACAACAGGACCGCCATGACGGAGATGAGGACGGCCCTGGAAGCAGCGAGGGTGCGGTGTCCAAATGTGGAGATTTTTGTGGCCATTATCAACTTCTCAATGGCACTCCCCCACAGAGAGCGGGTGACCCTCACCCGCTCTCTGTGAGAGGTTGAAGACCAGCGGGTCTTCACCGTTGACAAGGACAACGTCCACTGGTCCAGGTCCACTGCAGGACGCATCCTGAGCTTTTGGAGTAAGTGGCTAAAATAGACTCCCAAGACCCTGAAAAGGAAGGAGGGGTATCCTCACATTGTAAATAGAAATGTCTGTAATTTGTCTAAAATGTTTACCCTCACTGACGCAGTGTTCTTTATTAAACAGAGGTTTAACTTTTATTCCCACCCAAAATATTAACCACTTAACCTCCACCCGCCCGAGCCCGGGCGATTTGCATAATTTTTTTTTATGAAAAAACATAACTCCGCCAAAAACAATGCCAACATACCCATGCCATACATCTAACAGAAAACGACTATCAACTCCATTTTAACTTCTCTATCCACCACAGACGCTCACAAGTAATAGTTTGTGATAAAAA
>CAEFZY010052190.1:0-51636 GCA_903066815.1 Brachyrhaphis roseni
AGCAGGCAGAGCAGGGACCAACTGAGGCCATTCAATGGGGCTGATAACCACTGATAATCGCCATTCTATGGGATGATGGGGCTGATAACCACTGATAATCGCCATTCTATGGGATGATAACATCCGAAGCGGGTGGGAGAGCACTGTGGTGAAAAGACAGGCTCAAAAGGATATGAACAGACACAAGGTGGTGTGCAAGCTGTAATCTGCAAAATTCTTCATTGTTCAACAAAGATTTTAAATATTGAAAATGTATTTTTGATTTGGGTTTTGTAGAGCAAAGCACATTCCATTATTAAAGCCCTTTTGCTCCATTACTCTGGTAAACTGAACAGAGTTTTTCAGCTGAAATGAACTCCAAGCTTCAGTCTGCTGTTGGTTTGCTTAACTCTTAATGAAAAATGAACAAGGAGAAATCCACAGGGGGTAAAGCCCACACAGAAAGAGAAGAGGGGGGGAAAAGAAAGGTGAAATAGGGGGCACAGTGGAAGGCCAGGGGAAGACAGACATCAGATGGATTGCTCACTTAAAGGTCTCCCGGTTTTATCTTGTTCTTTCTTTCTTGCTTTGTCCTTCCCTGTGTGTTTTCTCCTCCTCTCTTGCTCTCTATTCTGCCTCAGTTCTCCAGCTGTCTGCACTCCCCTCTGTCATTAATCCCTCTGCTCTCTCCGCCTTCACTGGACACACAACACCTCATTAATACCTGCATAATCAAACCGGTGGATGTGTGTGGTCTGAGCATGTGTCTGTGTGTGTGTGCAAACACATGCATCTGATTTGTCTTGGAGTGGCGGTGGGGATGAATATTAAAAGTAGACGAACAGGGGCTGTAGAAGAGAGAGGAAAGAGGTCAGCTTCCTAATAATTAGAGACGATGCCGCGCAAACTGTGGTGAGTACAGCTCTCTGCTGCTTCTTTTAACTAAAGTTTGAAAAGTACCTTTAAATGGTATTATTATGATTTTTATTGTCCGAGCTATAGTGGATAAAATGGTATGACTGATGGAGGTATGTCATATGATCTGCGCTCATAATGTCTTAGTACTTTGTCTGCTTTTTCTATTTTCCACTGCTCAAGAAAGCAAATATAGAAAGACAAGTGACCTTGAGAGGTGTTCTAGTTAGAAATCTCATGGCAGTAAAGACTAATATCTTTCTGAACTTCTTCAGTGATATGAAGGAGTTAGAAACGGAAATATCAATAGTAGGATAAAACAGAAAATGTCATGTTTTAGTCATGCTCTATGTAGGTATTGACAGTGGTCATTTAACTAAATTTATTGGCTTTTATGAGGAAAATATGTAAAATGACTTTGTAGCTTTCTTTAAATTGTTTTCTTGGTGCTGCTCTATTTTACAACTTTTGTACAGTTTTTCAGGCTGTAACCTAGAAAGGCATAAAAACAGCATTATATTTAGTTTTTTCCTGCCCATCCTACTGTCATTGTTTATTTCTATTCGGTGAAATGTAATGTTATTTTCAGTGTTTTAAACTTTCTTTTACATGTTATAATAACTGTATAATAACAGTTATTATTATACAAGACTAACATGACTAAAGTCAGATTTTCCATGTGAGACTGTATAAATTGACCTTTGAGATTACAGTAGAGCCCTGCAGTTCAGTATTCATGGATTCATGTATTCACAGATTTTTCTGTGAAACATAACTCGAAATTATTTATGGATATTATTTATGAAAACTTTGGCTATTTGCCATTTTCCTCTAAGTGTTCAAAAGAAAATGCAGATGTAGAAGATGAAATATCTTTACACAATCAAAATTTAAATCCTATTTGCTGGCATTTGCAAAGCAGCCAATCAGGGAGTGGCATTCTTTTTACTTGGCATACATTTGGTGTTTGAACAAATGAAATAGATAGTTATGAGCATTTTGGAGGGGTCTCAGTGTTCTTGGATTTTATCATGGGTGGCTGTTGTTCATAGCGCTGTAAAATACCAAGGATCCACTGTACCAAAAGGCTGTCAATGTTTCCAAATCCACAAGGACCCATGACAGAGTTTAAAAACTTAAGAGGATAAAATAGAGCACCTTCACTATATTATTCCTGTCTTACAGAGTGAGTGAATTGCATGTTTCAACTTCTCATCAACAGATGCTTTTAAATCTTTTGTGCCTGTTTTAATTAGATTTCTTCTTTAACTTTCACAGACTCTCACTAAATAGCTAACTGTGATTTGAGTCTTCTTCAATCAGTAAATAAAGTCTATGCAAAATTTTGTTGTCATTGTTTAGCACATTAGCTGACTGTAAAAAGATCTGAGTTTTGGTTTTGTGACTTTTATCAAGAAGTTTGGTGTTTCAACGGTCAGGGCCTGTTTAGCTAAATAAACAATGATCTGCTTATAGTCACCAGCTAATATATTTGTGGATTTCTCTGATAACTTACTTGCTGGATTTTCAATATGGTCCACTGCTTTGCTTGGACACTATGTCCTGTTTGTACATTCATCTATGCTAATAACAGAGTCTGCAGCAAGCTGTTGCTAATGAAACACTGATACTCTCCAATTACTTTTTCCAACCGCCTATGTCCTGAGATCAAACAGAGCAGCTGTTCACATCTGAGACATGTCACAATCACAGAACACCATAAACATGAACATGTTTCTTCTGCAAAATGCTCCTTTCTGAAAATATATGAGAAGTTCAGACTGACTGGCTGTTGTGTGGTCAAAACAAGGGAAAACATTAAATTGGGTAATTTTTATTGTTTAATATTAGAAAATAGCCTTTTTCCGAGGAGTGCCTTGTTCTAAAAAATATAAAAATAAAAAAATCCCCTTTCTTTTAGTTTAGTCCAGCCAAGTTTTTGGGGGCAGGTGTAAATGTTATCTGATGGCCCCATCATGGAAAAGAGCAAATGGGCTGCTTCTATTTCTGGAGCCTGGCATTTACTCTATCTCCTTGTGTGACTTCTATATTGCAGGCAGCTATGGTGAGTTGTGACCAAAGAACAAACATGAGCCTGAACGTCTGACTGGTATATTTACTTTTGGTGGGAGCTTATTAAAACTCGAGGCCTTGGTCTGCAGCACAGAGGAAAAGAAGCAGTGATTTGTTACATGGACGCTGTTTGCAGGCGTAATGAGCTGTCGTCTATATTGTGCCCTACGTATTGGATGCGATTGTTAATGTAGTGTACACAGTTACATCCAGCTGCCTAATCTAATATAAGCCTGCAGTCAGAGGCAGAGATAAAGGCGAGGAGCAGTAATGAAGGACAGAAGTTCAGTTAGGTTTTTATCTAATACACACTCGCCCCGGGTGAGTATCGCTCTCAGCTGGGGTTAATTACAGGAACACTGGGTTTAATGTATCCTCAACGCACACACACATGCACACGCACAGAGCATCTGCCGGATCAGACTCCACTTGTTGAAACAGTGCAGTCTGAATTTTCTCCACTCTGTGTGTCTCGGAGAGATTGTGGGGAAATGATACATAAAGCGTGACCGCAAGGTTTCGGACGTGTTTGTAGAAGAATGAAGTGGGAAGTGGTAGAACTCCACCCATCCTTCAGAGCTCAGGGGAGGACGTTGCACTTCCTGTTGTCAAGTACCTTCACTTCCAGTTTGGGTACACCACAAAGAATTACACATTTTCCAAAAAGTGACCTTTCAAATTGTAAAATAAGTTGCTTTCAGCTGAAATGTTGTCTAATTCCAAGACCATATTCAAACAAAACACCTTGTTAGTCATCAGTAAATGTCTTTCATGTTGACATACTTCTCAGTTTATTTTCTCGCATGTCTCAGTGAATCCAGAAGTGAGATTTTTTACATTTAAATATTTTTGTCTCACTTCTCTTTGCTGTGATCACAAGAGGGGACAAAGTGCATGTGTTTGTTTTGCTTTAACTGATGGCCGGACAGTAGCCAAAAAGAAATCTGTGCTTTTCAATAAAAGCAAGTCCAATTAGACAAAAAAGCCACGAGAGGGCGCAATTTCTCCACGGTAACAATTGCGGAATCAACATACAAGAGCAGTAGAAGTCCCACCTGTTAACAAGCAGTCGGTTGTTAATAAATTTGGAGAATTGTATGGAGAATATGAGTAAGAGATACGGAAGAGAGAAAAATAGAGTTTTATAAAAACATATAAATTGTGTGTGCTAATCTAAAAATAAGTAACAAAACAAAGTGACAGCTAGACTTAACAAAAACATTCCCTGTTGTGTAAATTTGTAAAATGTATTCTACACAACTGAAATACAAACAAACAAAAGAAAAACTTCAACATCCTTGATATGGTTGATGCACATTTACCCCAGCAAGTTCATAGACCGATAAGTTGCCCCTATGAAACAAGATCTCTGCGTTTTCCCTGCCATACCCAAGTATGGCAGACTACAGGGAGCCACGGCTGTTGCCATGGTAGCAAGAGCTGATGATCACCTGAGGGACGGTCCAGCATGGTTCATTACCATGGTGACTGGTTGTCTCACCTCGTGGCCACATTTCATTGCCAGTGCATCCAAACATAACAAGAGGAAGGAGAATCTGACTTGCAGCGCTTGTGGTTGCAGAGTGCATGTGTGTTTGAGTGACGCAGGAGCAAAACAAAACATACTTCATACAAATGTCCATTTTTGGTGTTAACCTACGCAATTACAAAACAATCATTGGTGATGACCAAGCAAAGATGAGTAGCTGTGCTCAGATTGAGGTTAAATCTGATTCAAGTCAGTGAACTACTATTAGATCCAGCTTTTATTTTTAGTTTTTCTTTATTTACAACCATCTTGAGACCAGCATGAAGGGATCATTATTATGTGCTTCAATTTCCACTGCACCATGTTTGTCTGATGTTTTATCAAAAGCAGCATGAGATAGCATCAGCAGTGTATCTTGTAAACAGAAGAGCACTTATCATGGCACCGACACAAACACCAGGAAGTTTTAGCCACATCATTGTTTAAACTGGCTACAACAGGAAAAATGGCTGCTGGCTGGATGGGGGAAATCAAATTATGAGAGCAGTGATTGTAAAGCAATACAATAATGTTGGTCTGATCCTGTCTGGATTTGCTGGAGAACCTGAGATTGGTAGTTATGCCTTTAATGAAATTTAATTAAAAGGTCACATGAACCCTTAGACAAAAGAAGATTAAAAAAACTTTAGAAACTGACTTTTCAAATAGAAATAGTGGTACTTACATGACTAATTTTATGTAGTGCTCTCTTTTAGGTGGACATAAGGGTTCCTCCTGTTTCAGCATTGTAACAAAGGCAAAGCTGTTAGCTTGGGGTTACAAGAGACTCTGATGATACCGTCTGTGTCCTGTAATAACCTTTAGATCCTAAAGGTTATTTAGAATCTAAAGGTTCTAAATAACCTTTAGATTATTTAGAATCTAAATTCTAAAGGTTATTACAGGGACACTTGGAGCACTTGGAGCTGTGAAAGTCTCTAACATGCATGTTTTGGACTGAGTGAAAGATGTAGGAGCCCTTAGGGGACCCATTCACACACAGGCAAAGTATGAAGAAAGCAGCAGTCGGGATTTAAACCTAGATCAACATGCTAGGCTCAGGTCAGCATTTTTGCTCTTTGTTCTGATCATATGACTCATTAATAATGTTAATTATGTGGCAAATGCTTATAATCAATAATTATTTTTCCCTAAACTCAACAATTTGCCCAACACAAAAGCTTTCTCTGTATATTTCAGCACAGGCAAAGAGCAGGTCACATGATGGGAACTGCAGCAGCCAATTCAGTCATTGTTTGAGAATGTCATTGTGACTAATCATATGAATCAAATCAACAAAGCCATGTGGTAGCCATTAACGATGAAAATAGGCTGGATAATAGACACACGTAAGGCTCTCTGGGAGCTTGGCAGACATGATCAAAAAGCAGACTAACAGCAGATTTCAGGAGCTCAGTTTCATCAAAAACTCTGATGAAATTTATTTAAAAAATAACTTGATCTGGAGTACAACAGATCAGACTGAGTCATCCCTATAAGTTAAAGGGAAAATCCAGATAAGCCAGCAGATTGACTTTTGATATAGATCCAGTGTTTCTGTTAGTCTATAACCAAGAGAAATAAATTAAAACATCCAGACTCTTCTCCCTCTGCGTCTCTAAAATTGATGCCCAGCAGTGTATCTGTAAGGACTCTGCTTGATTAAAGCAAGTCTTGTTACTCTAAAGTCCCCCTGACAACCAGATGCCTCTTAGCTTTTGACAAATATTTACTTCTTGCCATTTCCCTGACACCACACACAAACACACCCCGTCAGACACACACTTAGACACACAGAGTAGCTGATAAGCACACCATCTGGCCTGAGTGCTGGCTGTTAAGGGCTCATAAAACCGATCCTCACCTATTCAGAGGGAGAGGGCTCCATGAGAGGCAAGACGAGTAAACAGCAAGCACACCAACCCACTCCTGCTTCTGCATACACGCAAACACTTGTGCACATTCCCTCCCACATCCAGGTTCTCCATTTGATGGGGGGGATGTAGGAGGTGAGAGGATCAGAGGATGTACCTGTCCTAGCTCTGTGAATTTCTTCATAACTGCTGCCTTCACTGACTTTCTTTGAGGATAAAGACGTAGAGAAATTGATTCTGCTGACTCACAAGTTGACCCGAGGGTTACTTCTCCCGCACATGGGCAGCTTTCGGAAACACATAAGTGCTGGATTTATGATCTAAACAATATATTCCTCCAAACAGAGGAATTCAGATGCTCCTGCAAAACATTTTTGTTGCAAGCAGTAATATAGTTACGTAAGCCCAATTATTAATGCATGTTTGAAGACAGATTTCGATCCGTCTTTCTTCACTTCTCCATGTTGTCAGTTTCTGACTGTCTCCTTGCCAACACTAACAGGAAGTGTTGCATTTGGAAACCATCGTCGGAGGAGATTTGAAGGCGAGCTTCTTGATTGCTTCTGCAGCAGATTTACACTCAAAAACACTTGACAATAACTAACTGCAAATTACAGTCTGTCTCTACAGCTTTTGAGACCAATGTGAATGATGATGGAAAATTTAAAAGGGAGGAGCAAACAGGCAGTGGTTTGCTTAGTGTGGTTTTGAAAAACGGATTGGAAAACAAAAGAGAAACTTCTATCTTCTACATAAACAGAGAAAAAAAAAAAACTTTCCTCTCCGCATTTGTATCCTTTGGCTTGTGCTGTCTACCAAACCAAACAATGACACTATTTGTGTCTGAAAATAATATAGAAAGAGCCTCACAAAAAGAAACAAAATAAAGAAATGTCTATGTAAAACTAGATGTCACCTCTGTTGAGACTAATGAGAAAGGGGTCAGAGGAACACTGCAGGAAAGGACAGAAGGGGGCTGTGAAAGATTGTTTTTCTTTCTGTCGTCTCCGTTGTGAATTGTGACCCTTGGTGGCTTAAAGCCGGCATGTTGGGGTGTGTGTGTGTGTGTGTGTGTGTGGGGGGGGTGTCAGTGTCTTCTCTGTGACCCATGAGGTCGTCATCAAACCTTCACAGCTCTTGACAGATGGTTAACAGCTGATGGTCACAACCATCTTGTGATTTTAAACTTCTCAATCCTATTATTTTCCCTTTACTGTCAGGCAGTATCATATTCTGGTTATTAAATCCTTTGTCCAATAACAAAACTGCATTTGGGGATCCTGTTTAGTCTTAGGTTTTATGTGCTTACCCACACTTTTCCCTATCAGTGATGCATCTATTTTGCACGTACATCAGAGTCTAGGAACAAAGCCCCGTCTCGATCCGACAGAGAGCAGCCTAAACTCAATTTGCTCACAGAGGAAATAATTCATCTCTATTGGAGCAACCTGCAGCTGGCCAGAGCTCGTCCTTCGCTGTTTGGCTCCTTGCATGAGGGCTCGAGTTGATAGATCTTTGCAATTTACCCCCCTGTAAAATGAAATTCTACGTCGTAAGATGAATTTTAGGGCATTTGAAGAGCATTAATCAGAGTGGTAGTCAAGAGGCCTATGGTAATTCTGGAGGAGCTGCAGAAATACACAGCTCAGGTAGGAAAATGTTTTGCTGGACAACTTGTGCACCGCAAAAATCAGGCTGTTATTGAAGAGTGGCTCTAATAAAATTCATGGTTGAGAAAGCCATAAGAGGCCCTGTTAGCAGTCCTGTTAGCAGTTTACCTCTAGTCATGTAGGGAACACAGTAAACAGACTACATGCAAAATGCTACGTTTGTCACCCTGAACTCAACGTTCCCATGACGCAGTCGTGGCAACATCATGCAGTAGGGATGCTTTTCTTTATCAGGCTCAATGAAGCTGGTGGGAGTTAATAACAAGATGGGTGGGGCTATGTACTATAAAAAAAAAACTTTTAGGACCTGCAAAGGGCTTGAGATCAGGGCAAAGGATCATCCTCTGGAATGACAACCATAAACGTAAAGCTAGAGCTACATGGGGATGGTTTAGATTAAAGCGTTGGTGGTGCAGTTGGTCGCACTGTTGCCTTGTAGAAAGAAGCTCCTAGATTCAAATTTTGGTCTGCAACCACTCTGTTCATGCATGGGTTCTCTCCAGGTACTTTGGCTTTCTCCCACAGTCCAAAAATAATGACTGTTAGGTTAATTGGGCTCTCTAAAATCCCTCTAGCTAGGAATGTGTGCATGGTTGTTTCAATTATATATAAAAACTGTTACAGACATTTCAGGATTTATAAAGAAATCCCAGCAGGAACTTCAAAAACACTTTCCTTGGAGTTACCATGGAAATATACCGTAAGTCTCCAATTTCAGTTAGCAGGAGCTCTGCTGGTTTCTGACTGATTACACACAATGAAACCTTATTTTTATGAAGAGACTGGCCCTTGAATTAACTTTTTCTAGTGATTTTTGAGTGAGTGCGATCTGATTTTACTTTGCCGTCAGTGGGAGTATAGCGAAATACTTGTTATACTTGGTTAATTTTGCTGTGAAGCTGGGGGTGTGCAGCCTTTCAGCTGCAGCAAGTGGCTGCAGCTGCTTCTCATTTGACAATTAGACCATTATCTAGTTGAACTATATGATGGCTTTTTTTCGAGCATTCTAAAAAAAATACAACTATCAAGACTGGTTTAACAGATTTTATACATTCACAGAAATCAACAATTCTTTTGCAGGTTAAGTTCCTTTAATGTAAAGTAGTCTTAGAAATCCTACCATCATCAGGCTGTCAGCCTATTCAGGTCTCAGCATTTGCTTTAGGTGTATTTATTAGATTCCATTTTTAGTTTTGTGAAGGCCCATTTTGAATGATCTTACAGCAAACATGGGCAATCTGTTGTCCGAGGTGGGGTCCAGCACTGTGTTTGGAATATCTTTAAAATATGATGTTAAAGACGTAAAGACGACACTTTACTCCTTTGTTGTGAAACAATCCTCATCTCTTCCCCTTGTGGATTCTTTCTAGTATTTTTAAAGCCAAAATATGTGTATCAGGATTTGTGTTTAAGGACCTGTTTAAAAGGGTGTATCCCTGTGCAGCTTTTCAGTAACCAACTGTCTGTCTGCATCAGTCAGTTTAATGAACTGAGAAAACAGGAAATTGATTATGTCCTCTGTTGCAACTCATGCCATAATGGCCCCAGGTTGAACAGAGGATGGGAAAAAAAGATGAAACTGCAACACAAACAGAAAGAGAGTGAGTTCTGAAAAGCTTCATTTGTCAGTGTGCGTTCTTTTATCGGTCAGAAATCTATTACCTGTTCCTTCCGCAAACTTTCTCTTTAAATGCGAGACAAAATAGTCTCCAAAATGAATTAACTGACACCCAACAAGTGGAGCTAGACAATTACGTTGCAAATTGGCCTGAGTGTATGAAAATAATTGTCTGATGACATTTCTGCCGCAGTGGAGAGCTAGTGAAGGGCCGCGTGCTTTGTGATTTACAAAGGACTGTGATCTGACACTGTAATCAGCGCTCACAAAGGAAGAGATACGTCTCCCATTCATCCTCACAATCCACTACTCATATTTCTCCTCCAGCTTTTTGCACTCATTATTTTTTTGGCTTGTTAGCAGCATTTATTCCTAAAGTTTTACTTTATCACTTATTATTCTGCTTTTAAATTTTTTTTTAAATAAATTTGGATTCTATTTTCTTGATACCTGCTGCTACTGTTACCATTTTCTTAATGCCTTTGGAATTTATTCTTTGTCATTCTTGTTCTGTATTAATATTTTAAGATCTGGGTCAGCTTACCAAGCACAATGGGCTTAGCAAGCTGTCAGAATAAAAATGAAATATTAATGTTTAGGGGATTTTTTAATTTTTTTATTTTTGCCAGTTTTTCTTTGTAACATAGCTTAAACTTCAAAATGAATAAAGAGTGAAGATCTGTGAAGAACAAGCTTCAGGTTTTTCCGGAATCTCAGCTTAATGTAGGTTTTGTTGTGTACTTGGCCATTCTAACACATGATTATGCTTTGATCTGAACCAGTGATTGACAACCTGATGTTCGGATTCAAAAGGTAGATCCCATCCCAGTTTGTTGCCAACCTTTTTTTTTCTTAAATTGTGACGGAAAAATCTGAAGGCCATCTGTCGTTTTGACAGAATACAATGCACATCCAAGACAACTTCGTGGAGAAGCTCAAACATTTTCAATTTTGCGCACGGAGTAGAGGTAACCAAAAACATCACCAAGGAGTATATGAGCATTGTCTCAGATTCGGATACCATACTCAATGCATCTGGCTAGCCGGAAGCTTTTGGAGTGTGTCTGTGCAGAAGAAGCGCATTCTGCGGGATTTCCTACTAGTGAAGCTTGTACTTCAGAGATCAGGAAAGCTCTCGTTCAAAAAGTCTGGCTGATTTATGATTACCACAACTGGAGAAATGTTCCACGGCCACAGCAGGTGAATCATCCAAATTTTAAGTGCAATTGTTTAATTTTATCGTTAATGTTAGAGCTGCAGTCACAATATCTGTCTGTCTGTCAGTCAAGAGGCCATGGAGTTATACTTGGTTAAATGTAGATTCATTACTGACACACAAAGGCTTTGATTTATTAAGGATGAATGCATGTTTCTTGGTCTTCAATCTCAAAGTCATTGTTAATGCAGGAGAACTAAGTTCCATTTGGCGTTTAATCAACTCGGAGGACATGTTGTCATTCTCCTGACCCGAGGCAAACAAGCTGTAATTTAGAACTGCCAAATGGCCCTAACACTTTCTAATTATCTGCAAAAGACACCCTCTTTGTGCCCTGTGTCAGGTTGGTGACCTGTGCATGCTATATTATACCTCTCCCAGATGCATACTGGGATTGGCTCCAGCTCCTGTCAGGCTGAAAGAATGAGTGCTCTCCAAAATGAATGGATGCACAGACACATCGTCTCCATCCTCCCAACAGTATACTTGCTTCATTAACCCATTCTCCAATTTTTATAAGATGTTGGCTGGTGCTATTCAACAATGCTTTAGTTGACTGTCTTACATTAAGTCAGTAATTTGGCACATAGGAACAGATGACTGCATATTTAAGGTCCAGTTGGCCTTGGACTCGGTTGTGTTTTTCTCCAAATATAATAAATACATTTGAAAAGAGATTTAGCCACTTAGTGTGAAATTTTCAACTTCTAACAGGCAATAAACAAGAGAATAAACATCGACATTTGTCCAGTGGAGCTGTTTCTTTACTGCTGACACCATACAGACAAAGAATGCTGATGCTGCTCCAGTAGAAAAATCAACAGTTCAATATAAAGCAGAACACTGAGGGTGTGAGACTCTTTGGCTCATATACGCTGATTTAGAGCTTCCTGCTAGTTCTGAAAGCCACCAAAAGGCACTGAGGGTGTTGAGTATTAAAGGAGTATAGCTGAGAAGGTTTAATGCAATTTATGGTAGTCAATTACCCTTCACATGTCCTCCTGAGCCACATTTCTCTTTCTACTGCTTCTAGATAGTAAATTTAGGATTTACAACCTGATTCTGACATCATTCACAGTGAGAACTTGGGTCCAAGTGTCCAGTGAGACTTGCCAAAAAGGTTGGCTTTTGCTTTGACTAAGAGAACATTGTCTCAGGACATTATTAGGGTATCTTGAGAAGCTGACTTCTTTGAATAGTTTTTTACCCTTAAAACCGGTTAGATTTTGAGGCTAAAACAGCATTATTGGAACTCATCAGTCAACCAAATTTTATGGGTAGCAGTATTGATGGTTCCAGCTTTAACTAGATGTAAAAGCTCCTTCTTCCTTTTTCTCCAGGTTTTCTGAGTTACAAAACCTCTGCAGACTTGCAGGTACTTGTCGTAAAGCTAGTAGGGGTCAGTTATTTCTGAAACTGTGCTAGAAGTTGTAATGAGAGCTTTCAAAAACGACCCTTGGAGTAGTGTTTATTGGAGAGATTGCTTCTTATGTGCAAAGGGTGGCAGGGTCATCTGTGTCACAACCTCTCTAGAGACCAGACACCGCTTGTCCAGCTGATGTATCATCCAGCAGGCAGCTCTGGACTATCTGGTGACAGAGCAGCAGTTTGTAATAGGTGTCTGGGCTGTCAAGCACAATATGAATGATTTTGTCATCAAGCTATTACCAATGTTATGGGGGCAGAGAGCCAGTCTAAGCTGAACATAAATCAATTTCCACACCTATAGCTTCAGTTAAAGGATTTTATTTATTGAAGTCTTTAACTCACAGTTCTGAGAAAATCATGTAGTCCAAAGCAATTGACAAACAAGGACATAATGCAGTTAGTATTAAAGCTTAGAATAAACTACTTAGAAAGAAAACCATTGGTCAGCTTCTGCAGGAGGTAATGTAGAAATTGCCATCTTCCATTGCACAGTGTAACATTAGCTTATATCAAGTCTTTGGAATATCAAACGCACACAGAGTGATCTGTTCAAGTTCAGTTTGACTTTAAAATTGCACAGTATAACAGACTTTAGATAGGAAATTGTTGCGGCGCACTAACTTTGGGAAAGGCTATAATGTACATTTTTAAAATTATTTTTAAGAAAGTGGTTTCACAAGTAGAAATCATTTTCTCCTGAGACTCTCTTGGAACTTGCCCTGCGACCTGTCCAAGGTGTATCCCGCCTTTCGCCCAAAGCGTTCGCTCGAGATAGGCACCAGCACCTCCCGACCCCACTAATGAATGGATGGATCAGTCAGTGAGTCAGTCAGTCAGTCCATTCATCATTTCATGGGAACCTCATCATCGACTCAAGGTTGCAGATTGCTGAGGTTAATTTCCATCCTGTATGATAACTATGTTGATGATTTAAGGTCCCACAGTATACTAGCAGCTATTTTTACTCAAAGCTATAGAGATTCCCAATTAATGAAATACATGTGAATACAAATGTTTTGACAAAATCATACTGCATTGAAGGATTTGACATACTGGCAATCTAACGGCACCGCTAGTATACAGCAGTGTTAGATGAAAAGCTTTACAAGTGTTCCCTGCGTTCTTTCTCCAAAGGCATGTTCAAGTAGAGGAAATGAAATAAATTGTTGTCATAGTACAAATGACAGTAGCAAATATTAATGAGTCACAGCCCTTGGGATAGCCAAGCCTAAATTAAAGTAACAACCCAACAATTTTAGACTAATTACCTTCGCTGCAATCTTCGTCCCAACGAAGCAGCACAGCTGTGATCATTCCAATAGTCACAAGATAAGAGCTTTTACAGTTATTACTCTAAATATCAAGAGGCATCTTTGGGTTACTTTGATTCCAGTAGAATCTGCTGGGAAGTGGACGTTTGAGATTAGATTAGCTACAATTTGTCTTTATTGATAAACCAACACAAAAAAAAACATTGTTTTTAAAATACCAGTCTCTTCCTCTGGTTATCAAAATAACAGTTTGCACTTAATCCCTTAATAGTTCTTTAAAGATCTGTCAAAATGCAATAAACTAAAACTTCAGACTGTTTTGAGTAGCCATTACTCTCTATTAGCACCTTTTGTAATCTTGTTAGCTGTCCTGCTGCTGCTTTTTCTTTTAAAAGCGTCAGCTTTAAAAGAATTTGATCAAATGGTCATCATCAGCATCCACTTGGCAAAATTAGCTGCTGCCACATTTGGAGGCTGGTCTTGTTGGCTTTGTGGTCAAAGCACCTGCGTCCCTGTGCTTCAAACCGAAGTGGGCAAAGAGCTAAGTTTTGTAAGATGCACTCAACGACTATTGAATTCATTCCAGCAGCTTTTTCTGTGTGCATATTAGAAAATAAGATAAAATGGAGTCGATCAGAGTTTTGTTGCTAATTTCCAGTCTGCAGTTTTAACCTATCATGATTTCTTATAAGAGCAATAATTAGCAGCGATACTAATATTTTTTAGCTTTTCTTCCTTTGATCACGTTTTATATGTGGAGCAATGTAAATCAGGGTTTCAGTATTATTTTTAAAACTAACAGTGCAAGGTTGAATTTTTAAGCTTGCTTGAACACTTTATATTAGTATATTTATATATATACTGTTATATTACTGTTGCAACTAACAGTGCAAGGTTGAATTTTTAAGCTTGCTTGAACACTTTATGTTAGTAGATGGAGTTCTTGCATTACCAACTGTAAATCTTGGTCTCTGTGTTACTATCCTGAGAACTGTAGACTTTCATCTTTTATCTGAGCATACTACATTCTGTCTCCTTGTTTTCAGAAATATCATTCTCTGCTTAAATGTAGAAGCTTCATTTTAAATAGGTCCTTCCTTTAGTGCTGACTCAGACTTCATTTTGAAAGACTTCACTGATACTAAAAATAACTAACTTTGAATTTTATTTGCTCAGTAACCAATTCCACACTCAAGATTGTTGTTGTCATTGTAATCAGCGTGTCCAGTGACTGGAAAGGGATCAACCTTTTTCCAATTGAAGACTCAGCGGTCAGGGAGGTCAAACTGAGAATCGCTTTGATTTCGCTCACTGTACATTTTCTAGGTGTAGTCGTGACTGTGGTTGGTTATCAGTGATCTTATTATAGCCCCATCTAAGTTCCCGCCATGGTATCTGCCTGGATTAGAAATCTTAGTTTTGGTGAGCTACAGTATGTTGTAGTATGGTGTTTTCAGAAAACATGAAGATTTAGAAGAGTGTGTAAACAGGTTTCTACAGTGCATGTGAATGACATATTTATTACTAAGGACAATAAAAGACTAATGCTACCATCATTACTGCATCTAATTAGATAAGGTTCCAACATTAGAGGTCTATGTGCAATGAGCTGTCGGCCAACACTGCTAACATTAGGCGAAAAACTCAAGAAATAGTTTCCTTAAAGTTCACATGCCTACTGTGGACAGATTTTAGACAGGGGCTCTCTAGGTTTGAATGGCTTTTTGAAAATCTTGAATGATCTTTGGGGCTTTTTGAACCCCAATGTTAAAAGCAAAGTGCTGTTTGTCACAGTGTGTAGAGTTGAATGCTGAGTCCAGCCCATTTCAATCTTGTTCAGTTGAACCTGAAACCCTCCATCAGTCCGTCTTTCTCTTTTGCTATGTGAGTAATCACCATACTTGCTAAACTTGGTTCCCCCAGTAACTGAAGAGTAACAGCTATAAAAAGGAGCTAAAAAATAAGTTATTTATTTTGCCATGGTTTTACGGAGTGAATGCCCATGTGCATTCAGCTTTGAGCCAATTTGTTCTAATCTGAAACCTATGAAGCACAGATTTCTGATAACAGCTGCGTTTTAATGATCTCATATTCTATCCGTCGCTCTTAAAGGTTAGGCCTGTGTGTGTGTGTGTTTTTATTGACCGTCACATATTCTATCCCTCTCCTCCTTCTCACTCTTTCTCCTCCTTCTCCATCTGTTGCCTCTTTGCAAACACATGGTTTCTTACTCGGTCGACTCAGCGAGGCCCCCGGGTGTGTGGGCTTCATGCACAGTCACTGAGATACACGCTGCCAGTGTTATTTATCAGGCGACATTGTATTTAGGATAATAAAAGCTAAAGTAAATTTCAGTGGCGTGATGATAAAGAAGAAAAGAAGCGTGTTTCATTTGTAGAAAAAGTCACGCATGGAAAGATGGCAGCTCCTAATAATGTCATGTTAGAGAGCAGGTTGTGAGTCATTCACACGGGGCTGTTAGCAGGTTCATCCTGCATGTGCCCTGAAATTGTGCCAGAGTATTACCAATGTCCAGCGAGACGTGTGACAACGAGATAAAAGGACAAAGGAAGATAAGAAGCATAAAGCGGAGGAAACAGTTGGTGAAATGAGGAAACCAGCATAGATACAGAGAGGAAAAGAGAAACAGTGAGGGGCAGGCAGGCAGAAGACCTGAGTGGTTTTAAGAAGTCAATCATCTCAATCCGACGTGCAAAGTGATCAGTCCGGGTCCTACACTGCCCTTCATGCGGTTACTGCTTGGAGGGACACCAGACCCCTCCTCTCACGCCCATGAACAGCATTGTGAGGATATGATGGAGGGCTGTTGTGTAACTTAATCCATCTTATCCACATGCTTGGCATTTATCATTTATTCTAATCAAATGAAGGAAAAAGGGCTTTTCATTCAGAAAAAAAAACTTTAATCCACTTCCTTCAAGCAGGATCAAGTAAAATGTAACAGTTTTCAACCTTTGCAATATGTGTTCTTCGACATTGAAAGTTTTAACTGTAAAACTTTGCTAAAAAATAGAGCTGTGTTGCTATGTACTGGATTGAAAATGGTCGTGAAATTAAAAACTGAATTATTGATATCATAAAACCACAGGATCAGCCCACCACAGCATGTGCTCTGTTTCCACTGGAGTTCTTCCTTTGCCCCGGTTTTACCTGATCAGATCAATCTTAAAAGATTTGGTTTTTGGGGTTTTTTAACAAAAAAAAAAAAAGCACCATCTTGACAGAGACAGTTTTTTAGCTAAAATCCTAACTTTACTTCAGCTCCACTCTGTTGGAGGAACAAACACATTGCACCCGCTGCTTCAAGCTGCTTCTAACCTTTTCTCTTTTAATTTAGGTCTCTGATCCTTATCTGCTGTGATCTTAGCATACAGTATAGCCAAAAAGTAAATGCATCTGTAAAAAAAAAATTGTCATTCTGGAAGTTTGCTACACCTAAAATAACTTTGTTTAATATATATATATATATATATATTTACTTTTTGTAGAGTTTAAACATTTAGCATTTTTGATTGGTTATAAAAATGTCAGTCATGGTGTGCATTAATTAAACACAGCTAGAGATACAGACATTTAAGGTAAGGTCATTTTATTTATATAGCAAATTTTCAGCAACAAGACAGTTCAAAGTGCTTAAATATGACATTCATGTTTATTCTTGTGAAGAGTTTTTGCATGGGTTATACTAAAAGGCCAATTACCACATTCATATGTTCAGAATATCACATTTTAGTAGTATAAACTCTCTGGGAATGTTTAATTATTATACCGGAAAATAGGTCTTTTGTCCCTGACATCAACAAATTTTGCAAATTGTAAATTTGGAGAAAATTTAAAAAATAAATACATTTTCTCTCAGCAATTAAAAACTAAAAATACTTTTTGTAACCCTTACTGACCTGCATAGGAAAAGCTTAAAGTGTCATGTGTCATTTTATACAATTTATTTAAATGTGTGGTTGTGCCAAGATGTTATAGCAGATTTAAAATTGACCCACATGCAAAAAAAATACAGTCACTTTCTAAGTGTATTTTTGACAGTAGATAGTAAAATAATGGTTTCCTCTTGCTAAAATTTAGATCTTTCAGACTATTTTGGTTTTGTTAATGAAGAGCTATTTTGTGCGAACATTGATGATTTAAGAAGATGAATCTCAAAATAAAGTCACCTGAGTGACCCAATGTGTTGTAAAGGACATCCACCCCGAAAGCAATCATTCTCACACATGCATGTTAATTTTACCCTATTGATTCAACTTAAATAGATTTGATAATTAAGGCCATTTATAATTGGGTTACATTTTTTTTACGCCACAGGCAAACACACTGATTTGACAAGTATTGCACTAAGTAGCTGTGTTCAAGTATCTTTTTGGTGTCACCCATAGCAGGTAACCGCCCCATTGAGTTTGAGGTTGCCGATTGTGTTATTTGTGTTTTACGCCCCCTCCTTCCCAATTTAGATTGGATTGATAATTGTTTGATGCCACTTTTACCTGTGTGAGCTTCCCATGTCACTTGGTATGATATATGATGCGATATTTAGTGACAAGATTGTCTATATGGGTGTGCGTGTGTGTGTGCGGGCATGTATGAGCGGGTGTGTATGAGTGGCCAAGCTATTTTATGTGCAGATAACTTGTATAGGAGCAATTGCTCTTCCTGGACATGGTGTGGGGAGTAATAACTCATTCTGTTCTCTTGTCTGGGAACAACAGGCACCATCCTGTTGTAAACTTAAAGCAATAATCCATTACTTTCTACAGTTTGTTTATACTGTTCTGATGTTGATATGGAGCCACTATGATTCATGAAGTTGCAGCATTAAAAAAAAAGCAAACAAAAAACTGTCAAACAGGTCTGGGAAAATTTTTATCACTCTGTTGATGATTCATTTTATGTTGCCTGCTGAGGAAATTGGTAGTTTGCATGAGTGGCTACAGCTGGCAGACAAGCAGGACCGCCACCCAAGGCGACTCTAATTTTATTAGAGACGAAACAAGATGAAAGGAAGCGCTTAAGTGGAATGTGGAGAGAGGAGAGTGCTGGCTAGAAAAAGACTTAATCGCGGCACATAAGTTTTTATGTCTTCTTTTGTTTTATATGTAGTGTGCATAAGAAAAATACAGTTTAAATAAACAGTGTGGAAAATCCAAAGCCATTTTAGGAGACAAAACTCAAAACTTTCTCTGAGTCCAAGAAACTCAAAGAACACAATTTTAAAGAATGCAAATATTAAACTAAGTCAGTAGTATTTTTATTTGATATATTTCCAGAAATTCCTGGAATATTTTAAACCAAGACTGTGGAGTGGTTTACAATTTAAAGTTCCTGATGTGAATTGCAGTTAAGGTTGTTCTGCGTTGTGTGTGCATATATTTCCTGGATATATCTGTATATTTGAATTTCTGCAGTACTTAAAGATCTGAAAACGTCACCATTACTATGCATGGAAATCAGGGTTTCTGACTGACTGCATCTTGGTGTGTAACTTGTAAAAGACTGGTGACCTAACCAGCGTCTAGCATGCCCTGTTCTGATGACTGCTCAAATACACTCTGACCCTCTGTGCCATTAAACAAGATTACTTCACTAAAGATAACACTTCAAAAAAGTAAGAATGAGTGAGATCCAAAAAATGTGTTCGTTCGAACACTATTTTGTATAATGATTGCAAAGGAAAGTAAGAGGTGACAGAATGAATTAAGCTGCAGGTTAATTCTCCACTAATTTCCAACCCACCTTGTTCAAAGGCAAGGCGGGTTACACATTGGCATCTGTACCTCCTGCCTGCAGCAGACTCTGTGCTGTAGCAAAACAGGTACGGTGTAGAAATACTCGGTATAATGTCTCAATTTTAATGGCTAGAGATGTGTCCTAAATTCTTTTTGCATAAAGCAGTGAATGTTTTCACAAATGTTTCTCAGTTCTAAATAGAACACTGGTTTAATAATGTATGGGAAAGGTGTTCTCAATTTAGTGTAAAAGTAAAAAACAGCCACTTTCAGACAAAACACTGACAGTAGTATAGTATAATGTTATTTTTAGTAAATTAAATATTTTTGAACTGTCTTCAAATGTAGAGAATTTCAAATGTATTCTCTACATTTGAAAAAAAGAAAATACAAGATTTGAGCTTGACTTATTACAATGTCAGCAACACTTTTTGTCATCAATAGCAATCTAGCTTAGCACATTTCCAATACAATTGCAGCATAAAAACAATAGATTAATGGAGTAAAACCAATAAGGATCATTGCATTGTTCCTCTTGAATCATGTTTACTTATCAGGTTATTTTCTCCTTCCTGCTGCAACATCTCCTCAGGATGAGAGAGACACTTTACATACACCCAGCAGTGTTAAAACAATCATTCTCATCAAGGCAACAACCCACTGTACTCAATGTGTCACTGAGAGATGTGAGTGGGCAGAAGCTTGACAGCAAATATGGTTTATGATAAGCGTTTTTGCTTTATTTGCCAAACAATCACACCAACCCTTGATTTTTATTTGAGCAATAGATATTAAGCTGATATTTGCATGAAGGTTATTTTTTTCATGCAATCAATAAAAAGTAAAGAGGACATTGTGCATGTAGATTAACATTTAGTAGCACATTTTAAAACTTAGAGTGGTATATGCATAAAAAGATCACTAGGTCATCATGATAATAATAATGACAGCACATTGGCAATGGCAAGATTGCTATTGCCTGTGTGCATTAAGTCACTACAGGCAATGACTACAAAAATGTGCAAAATTTTTATGTTGTGATTTTTAACCCCAAAGTTGCCACAATTTTTTTCTGACATGTCAAAAACATTCATTGCATGATTGCACCCAGCTCTCACGCAGGATTTGTAATCCACATATTCAGCATTGCCAGAAAATCAATGCAATTATGGAATAGATGTCATAGCAATAATTTAAGCATTACTGAATCTCACTGCATTGATAAAGATTCACTTGCCTCAATATATTGACCATTTGAAAATAAAAGGGATGACTTGCCATTATCTAGACAGTTACAGCAGAAGACCCACAGATACAAATTACATACATCTCAAGATATTTTATACATCTACCAATTAGGGCTGGACAATAAATCAATAACAATATACATCATCATAGACACGTGGTCAATATCAACAGATAATACATTTGAATGAATATTCAATTTCACTGAACTCCAGTGCAGAACTGAACAGCATTCTGGGGGATGTAGGCAGAGGAAACAGGCAGCTAGGCAAGGCGAGTGGCATCAACTAACTTACTCCCTCTTTGGTTGCCTAGCAACAACCTATTGAATAACACACAAAGCAGCATTTGCAGGTTTCACCACTGTGCCTCATAGCCACTTAAGATAAAAAAAAAGACAACAGACATTTAAAATAATAATAGAAAACTAATCAATAATTATCAATATTAACTGATAAATGCTTATATTGTGACATGTTTTACATCCATATTGTCCAACCATAATACCAATAGGTTTCATAGAGTAACAGTTCCCAAACCTTTTTCTTTTTACTATCAGACAACATTTTTAAAGACCAGCCGTTTTATTTTCTCAATAAAAACGAGAAAGCCAGTACAGCAGCTACCCGACCAACTGAGGGGCACTCATAGGACATTGAAATTTCCTTTCCGGGTGGTCAATTAATGCTTCAATATGAATAAAATATGATGTTACACCAAGGTAACGTATCTCATCTTGACTTAGAACATTGTGAATTTCACACCCTTGATCACAACATACATACACCATTCAGAAACAGAGTGCAAAATAAGTTATAGTGACTTATATTTGTGACTCCGTTTAGGTCATGACTTGATGTTGCAGTGCATCCTCTTCATGCCCTCATGTTAAGATCAAATAGTTTTTCGTTGCATGAGTTTAAATGGCAAGCAAGAAAACACAGTTACAGCAACTGATAATTGAAACATCCTCACAGTAATTATTTAACGTGGGTTTGTTGAACATGCGCCTTCTGTTTCATTGCACTGCTAATTTTAGCTGAATGGGGAGCTACAAGAGGATACCGTTAACCTCACTGCACACACACGCTCAAGTAGTATATCTTGTTTGAGTGGAACATTAATGGGAACTTTAGGATTGTATACATCACTCAACTTTTTTATGAGCCAATGTTCTATCTCTGCGACCTCATAAATTGTTTTAAGAAACTTTTACCACGAGTTTGTTTTAACATTGGTTGTCCTCCTTTTTGGGGAAGTATATTCTGATTCAGGTACTGAATCACGGCTTGGATTAGCTGCTATTATATGGAGCAGGAGAGAACGCAGAGCACAGTGATAAAGCGTGAGCCAGATACAAAACAACACTATAAGGCAGAGAGTGTGCATGAGAGACCAAATAAAGTGATCCAGGCAATCAGCTACAGATTACTAATGAGTTAAATAAAACATTATTTGTGATAACACATTCAGCTATGATGATCACATTTTGATTACTTAGCGTCAGAGCCTGATGACTGCACAGTCTGCATTTTATTAGTCATGATTATACCCACATTTCAAATGAAGAAACATGACCTCTGGGCATTTTATTTCCTACAGAATAGTTGTTAGATTTTGCCAATGATTGTATTGGTAATATGTTGTTGTTTTTTTAGCAATGTGATGCTATTGATAAGAGGAACTGGGAATAGAGAGAAGGAGTAGGTACAAGAGAAGGAAATGGAAAATTACACCAACAGGAGTGAAAACGGGTGAGCCATCATATAGTGACAGAGAGAGACAAGAGCATTATGTACAAAACTAATGCTGTTACAAAGAACTGAAGGGGGGAACTGATGCATGCATGTGAGAACCAGCATGAAGACAGAAGCGCTGATCCTCCATCATTGTGCTTCACACGTCATTAGCTCATTCATTTAGTTGTCTTTGTGTAAACTCTTTGTCTCTACATCTTATTCAACAACAAAATAGCACAAATTGAATGGTGATGCAAACACCTTCATCATGTTCATCAGGGCTGAACGATTTGGTCTCTTTTTCTGGCAGGTCATATTTGTTCTTGCTTAGCAATCTAAACATGACCTCTGCAACAAACATGGCAATGTCAAGGATGACGAAGATAAAGATGAAAAAGATGGAAAAATATAGATATGAAATATTATATCTTTATTTTTTTAGATCTATATAGATCGATCGATAGATATAGATACAGTTAGTCTGTATTGATAGATAGATATATCTGTATATCTATCTCTATATCTATATATATATATATATATATATATATATATATCATTCTCTATATAAATCTATACCTATATACTGTATATATATCTATATCTATATATAGATATAGATATAGATATATATCTATATCTATATATATATATAATTTAATCTGGAGTCCTTCTCTCCAGAATTTCCTGCACTTACTTCCAGTTAGTCTGTATTGATTATAAATCTTGCCACTCACCTTCAAAGTCTTAAATGGCCTTGTGTCTTTAGATCAAGCTATCATGATCTAAAGACAACATCGATCCAACGTTTTCTGGTCACTGCACTTACTACTTTGCTTGTTTTGCTACACAAAATTTTGATATTATTGTTATTTTTATTATTATAACTGCCAATGATAAGTCACTGATAAGTGAGATGTTCTGGTCAGTTTCATACAAGAATAGCTGAGCTCTTAGTTTTCATTTATCATCATTGCTGTGTATCGTGAGTCCATCTCATATCTGTGGTATTGTGTGATCAGAACTAGAAGTGGTAATAAATAGCTGATTACAGTAAATGTTGGCACATTTTATAAATCTGGTTGTCTTGTTGGATTTTGAGTTTGAGGAGGATTAGAAATCTCCTGATTCCCAGCTTGGAAATCTGAGTACATCAGAAGAACAGCATAACTGTGACAATCTGTATCCATAACTTGAGAGTTAATAATAAACATATATAAGAGTAAAGCACCTTATGGTTTTTTCATGTATATACATTTTTGAAAGTTAAAAAACTTTGCTTGAAGGTAAAAAGTGGCAAGAAATTAGAGAACACCAACAAAAGTTTTATTTTGTAGTGCATAAAAAATATTAGACGGCTCATAACGTGTGGAAGTAAATTTCAGAAACATTTAAGGGCTAGAGATGCCCTGAGAAGCTGTTTTTTTATCTGCAGTCTGGAAAAAGAAGTTAGTAGTTGATAGATTTGTCCTGACTGGTCTGAGGCTAATAACTAGAGCGAGCAGTTATGGCTGCAAGGTGACTTTGCTGTCTTGCTAAACTCACTTTTGCATTATATCCTTATTAACACTGAAGGCTGTGTTGGTCTGTATTCTGTTGAACATGTAACACGTTTATATGCTTCTTGTCTTTCGCAATAGTGAAGTCCCATTTGGACCTAACCCTAACATCAGTCCAGAGTTATCTGATCACACTTGAAACACACTAAATAAAGGTATGAACACACGCAGGTTGGATTGAGGATGATTTGGTCCATTCACACTTTTAGATCGGTCTTTCTTTTTTAATATGTCAGGAATCTGCTGTAGTGTTAATTCCTTTTTACTCTCCATTAAGATGCTTGCGTTGGTTCTGATACCAGGAAAAATATAAACTGTCTATGTTGAAATTGCAGAAAAGTAAAAGCTTTTATTTATTTTTAAAAACAACATAATCAGTAACATTAATATCGTTTTTATCCTAAATAGAACAAAACTAAAGAGTAGCAGATGAGAAACAAGATTGACTGCATTGGGTAAGCCACATTGCGTTGACTAAAAATTTTAGTATCCATGGTGAAGCGCAAACCTTGGATTCAGTTTTAAGCAAGTTGTTTGAAACCAGGCTCTCCAGCACTGGAAACAGGGATCTAGTCTTTACAAATGTGTCCATCAACAGCTCTCTGAGCCAGCTCACCGTTTTCATTATCCAGGCAAAAGCTACTAGTGAGGGGATGGGCTGAGCGTGTGTGTGTGTGTGTCCATAGCGCTGTTGTACTAGTTCTTCTGCCACCTGCAGGAGACAGTTGGGTAATTTTTAAATAATAAATTTTTACACAAATTAATATTTTAAAAACATTTCTTAGTATGGAGTAGATCAACGTATGGATTGTTTTGACAACCCTAAGGCAGACAGAGTAGTGGTGAAGCCAAGCACAGAGATGCTAAATCCAAACGCATTTATTTTTTGGTAAGTCTCCTTTGAAAACACTGAATAAAGAAAATGTTCACTGACACAAACTGTTCATAATTGCAAAATTGGAGATATTAAATCTATTTTGGGTGATAATAATAAAATGTCAAAAGGTGCCTTCTGCTGCCAGCAGGTAAGCTGCTGTCTACTCCTGACTACCCTAACCCCCCCCAAAAAAAACAGCTGAATAATATTGATTTAAAAAAAATCCATCATTATGTATTTCATAGGAAAAATACTTTTTGTTCAGATTTCACAGCTTAATATACAAGAATCTGCTTCTGATAGACAAAGCAGATATATTAGGATGTGTTTCAGCAAATGCCCTCTATGTCTGCAATGTTAACTCCATTCAGTGTTTATGAACAATTCATGCAGTAGGGTTGAACAGACCATCTGTATGTTTTCGTAGTAGTTAGATACAGGTGTTATACATGTACCCCCTTAATGACGCATAATTGTACCCTGGTGGACTTGCTGAGTGTTTTTGTTAGCACATGTACATACATGTTTACATGCTCTGCCCCCTTAGGACTATCGACTGTCCAGTTGAGCTGTGAACTTGTTTGTTTTGCATCACTCGGGGGTTTGGGAAAATTCTCAGGCGACTTTAAGAGAAGGTGGTGTGTTGGAAATCCCACCTATCTGATCTTTAAAGCACATTTCAGAAATGATGATTTTAATCTTTGTATCTTGGCTTTTCTCCCCTGTATGTGAAAAGGATGCATCCATAGGGGTCATTCTGATAACCTCTGACAGCTTTCTGGTTACCTTGGAGCTTGTAATACACAGGTAAAAAAAAAAAAAAGAAAAAGCAAAGGAAGGGCTTTCATTTTATAGCTGCTGTTATTGCTGCCATTTTCTCAGCTTAATCTACTCCGCAGCTGCTTTTAGACAACTAATGAAGCTTCTCGTCTACTCATCTGTTCTTTGTTTCTCATGCTGATTGATCCATTTTTCATCCTTTGCACAAAGAGTGTGTGACATTCCATTTTCAGCTCACCAAAAACATTCACCGTTTTATTATCACGGCCATGCACTTTCACCCTGACAAGCTGTACCAGATGTGAAGTATGAATCACAGAGTAATTTTGCTGTGCCAGCCCATCATTTTGTTTATAGAGTTTTATGTCTGCGTCCTTGAGTGTCTAAAAAGTGTTATCAGTGCTTCAAAGTGACCTCTGATAAAACGCATGCTCACTTCTGCCTTTTGAAACAGTTTTTATTTGGTTGAACATTTTTAGTCCAGGGACGCAGAGAAAGCCTTCTCAACATAGATTTGAGAAAATCAATGCAGAAAACTCTAATGGCAAAGCTGTTGAATGAGGAATGAATTTATTTGATTTTGAGTGTGATATCTGCGTAATACCCAGCACATATCTACATTTTAGGACCAACTGATTACATTTCTAGTTGAGTGTTTTAATCAATAGATAAACATATTTAATTTATGATAATCTTTTCAGCATTTATATGCTGCCCTACTGTAATAGTTTAACACATATGGGGGTAACACTCATAGAATTAAATTAACATGATACCATGACAGCCTTTACAACTGGTGGTAATTTTGAATACATTAAACATGCTAATTTAGAAATTAATTTTAAACTTTTTAAACGCTATTTACGTTCTTTATTCTGTACGAGTTGTGATATGTTTGGACCCTGATGAACAACTTTAATGTAATCTTTATGAGATAGCTGTACAGCAGGGGTCCCCAAAGTCAGTCCTCGAGGGCCGGCATCCTGCATGTTTTAGTTCTCTCCCTGGTTTAACGCACCTGGATCAAATGATGGCTCGTTGGAAGGCCTAAGAAGAATACTGGCATGCTGAAAAGGTTGTTGCTACTACCAGGGAGAGAACTAAAACGTTCAGGATGCCGGCCCTCGACTTTGGGTATCCCTGCTATAGAGCTTTGGTCTAAATTCTAGCTCAGTTTGTTTTGCACTAAAAACTGAATCACTGTTTAAAGCTTGTAAGAATATTTCAAATCTGAGACATTCAAGCCGCCACTGACTGCCAGTCTTTTTTCTGCACATATACTCTTTTGTGCAGTCATACTCAAGCAACAGGAAATGTTTTATTATTATTTAACCTGGAGCCAGCAAGCAATCCAGCTCTCCTTCCTTTTATTATTTTAGCCACCCTCCAAAATATAAGACCAAACCAGAATCCCTTGAATTTAAGGGACTACACTACAGAGTATTGTACTGGAATTTCTTTGGGTAAGACACAAAAAAGAAAAAAATAATGCAGTTACAGAATGGAAGAAAAAATAAACAGTGCATTTAATTTCTGATTAGGTGACTTTTGAAGTCAACTGAGCAAAGAGGAATACAAATTCATCCCACACATTCTGATATTTTCTTTAAAAAAAAAGAAAAAGCATGTCTCATATCCCTTCCGCTTCATCATTTTTATTATATTTCAGAATTATACACCACTATGAGTTTGCCTATCATGCATCATTCCAATAAAATATACAAAGGTTTGTTGTTGAAAACAACGTTTTTGTACATCACTGAGTGTCCAAATGTTCCTTCAATAAAACAGCCACAGATCCAAAACAATAAATACAGCAACACCAGAAAAAGGAAAGTGTGAAGACGATATTTGCAAAATAACATTAATGCAGACAGTTGGCCATTCACTCCCTCATCCATAATTAGTCAGTTGGTTTGCTGGGAGAAGAGTAAGAACAGGTGGCCGCAGATGGAGAAAGAACACTTAAGATCAATATATTCTAGGAAGATGACTGCGTTTGCTTTGTTGACTGAAGTGAAATGACTGAAAAGGAAACTACCTCAGGCTGGTTGCGGGAAATAGATATTTTATAGAAGGAAAATTTGGCAAACATGAAAAAAATTATAATAAAGAGGAAAAAAATAATAAAAAAAGAGGAATAAATAAAAAAGAGGAATAAAGAGCAAAAACACGTGGGAGCCATTTCTTCATTTTGCAGCACAGTAGCATTTAAAATAGATTGCTTAGCATTCGTTTTAAATTTTCCAATGTGCTTAGCAATGACTGCATGGCAGATGAACCTTTTTGGATTCAGATTTTAAACTATGGGATGTTTGTAAGATTGTGTACGTGTGGAGAGTCTCAGATAGGTGTGGACAGGCACGCTTTTGAAAAACACAAAATAAAGTGTGTATAGAACAAGGTCAGAGAGATTGATGTAAAATTATTAACTAAGTCAGAACAAGGACAGGGAGGAGCAGAAGGAGGCATTGAGGAGAGCAGAGGAGGAGCATGAGGAGGAACCTCCGCCATTTCCAACCTATGAGATTCAGCAGGGAGGAGCTTGGATGACGGGAAGGAGGGAGCGGGGAGGCAGCAGACAAAGAGGGAGAAGAAGCGGAACATGTTAAGAGAAGGAGGGAGAGGTGGGAAGGTAGAGGTAGGCAGACAGAGAGAGATGCTGTTGTACATTGAGAGCGTCAGCAAGCCTGCAACTCTTCATCCTCTCATCAGGGAACGGGATATGTTGTGGAGCAGTGATGAACAGATTCACCGCAGAGGCGGAAAATGCAGATAGGAGTTCACCTTGAGCTGAAGTCCAACTGTGCCTCATTGGACCTTTGGGACTACAACTTACCCTCTTTAATCAGACAAATAAGAGCAAGTGGGATTTAATTAGACCTGACAGCCTGCCAAAAGAAAAGGGACCTCAGCTCCAGTAACTTCTGGACTGCAGCTGTCTGCAGAGGCCAGAATTCAAACAGGTTTGTGCTTTGGCAGAGGACTGTCACAGCTGTCTCCATGTAGACTGTGATATCCATCCACCGCTCACCCTGGAACCCCACAAAGCCAAGCCGGTCCCGCGGCTCCGGACCCCTGGAGCCGGCCTGACCTTGGACCAGCTGTCGCCCGAACCCCTCTTGGAACCAGCAGAAGCGTCCGGCATGTCTCAGAGCAGAGGGCGGTACCACAACAAGAAAGCCGGCATCCGGGCTGCCGTGATCCTGATTGGGCTCCTTCACAAATCCCGCAAAGCCAAGGAGAGGGAGAAAGAAAGAGAGAGAGAGGAGGGCGAAGGGTGGGTTAAAGTTTGTGTTGTTATGCTAAAAACTTTGCTACTTCTGAACGTCTTTGCTGTCCTGGAGACATGGAGCACGTCAAGCATCCTTGTAGCTCAGTGAGCTTGCATCTGCAGTTCTATTATAAGTCTATTTAGTTAAAGTGATTTTTTTCATTCAGTGTACATGTCATAGACCAGATTCATTCTTGTATCTGGGTCAGTGCAAATGACACACTAAGAAGAGCAAGAGGGAGAGCTATTGAAGAGTCTTGGTGAATGAAGATTTGCACTTGCTTTTCAAGAGCAAACAAGAGAGACTGAAAGGAATAAGAACAGAGAAAGAGAGGAACATACAAAGAAAAGTGCTGCTACTCTTTCTAGTTCTCTGTGCCATGGCCAGAACAATTTATGTTTGTTTCTTAGTACTTGTTGATGATTATGTTGCTGCTAATGTTGCTGCATGGTCCCTTCAGCACTGATGCAACATGAGGTCAATAGCAAACTACACAACAGAGCAGAGAAACTATGCAGGGCTATATTAATACCTCCCACTGGATCAGGTTGGTCTAACTAAAGGAATAGTAAATATGAGAACTTGATAGCTTGCTTCCTCTAAATGTACATGCACTTAGAGGGGTTTTCCCTTCTTGCTCTCCAGCAGCATGGATCAGCTTGCTGCCAATACTGCATGCAATCAATTAGACCCCTGAGAATATCCCACCTGGTAACAAACGGTGCTTAAGGACTGGCAGGGTCGAGACCCCAGCCCTCCCCCTCCTTGGTCTCTGTAAACCTGTTTGCCTTGGCTAATATTTGCACCAACTCGTGCGTGGTTAAACTGGAACCTGAGGAGGCTTTGGCAGACTGAACATTGAGTATTGTCATGGTGCAGGACACACATAGTTGCTTGGATGATGTGTAGGTTATGTGTAGCTGTAGCAGTCAACGCACGATGATGCTTTGTTTTCATAACTTGGACTAAAATAGTGCTGCTTCAAAATAGACTACAACTCACTTTGCACATAGCACTATGTGTATATCATCTGAGTCAGTGTGTGTTTTCATGTAATTTAATAAAGGTGCTGTAAAATTAACTTCTCAAGGCGAGGATGGATAACAGAGCATGCAAATCAGGAATTAGCCTCAGACATCCTGGACCTGACAAGTTTGCTCTTTGTTTACTCTGATTCTTAAGCACTGTAAACTCATTACAGTTTGATACATTCTTATTGTTAAAGATGCAGCCAGAGTTTTTGAGGCTGATTTCTGATTGACTGTCTTTATTCATGTAGATTTGAACCAAATCTAAATAGTCTTTAGCAACTATAATAGAACATTTACTTTAAATAGATCCAAATCCAACATGTTCCAAATGGTTTTTGGGCTGCAATTGTTTTATCTAAGACAGAAAAGTACTAACATCGCTGCTGGTCAAATAATGTAATTAGTTGATTATTACAGTTAGAAAAATGACTAAGATTTTGATTTTGATGCATATGGAAAGCAAGAGAGCACAAATGAGACTCTTGGCAGGCATTCCATTTAAAGTCATGGACCTTTTTTTAAAGCAGTTTCTTAAAATAGGACAAATTGAGGATTACTTTTTACTTAATTGGTCACAATAATTGAGGTGAATTTCAAAATCAAGGTGAGCTAAAACAGTAAATTGTTTTAAAATATAATTTTTAGTTTTTGTAAACAGTGGTGATGTACTACACGACTGAATCAAAATATGGGTTTGTTTAATGTCTTAAAGTAAGCGTCCTTATTGTGCAAAATCTTATCACTTCTTCATCTTGTAACACTTGGCAACCATAAAGTAATATTAGCAAGCCATGGTTGCATTCAATTAAAAAGCACATGTCTCAAGTTCCAATTTTAGATAGCAATTATATTAGTCCTCCTTGTCAAAATAAAATTCTTCTTAGTTACAAATTAAATAAAAGATGTCAGCTATTAAATTATTATTAATAGAAAGGATATTTGTTAGACAGAATTAGGTTTATTTATCTCAAAGTCTCCAAGTCCTTGAGAAAACTGGGTTGTTCATTCTGAGTTTAAAAAATGTAATCCCAAATACCTCAAATGTCACTTCTTACCAGAAAGAAAAGCTTTCCTATATGAATTTATGTTTCAAAAATCTTGTTTAGTTGGTAAATGGTAAAAGGACTTGCTCTGCATGAGCACAGAGGGAATCTAGTCCATACAACCAGAATAAGAAACTCAACCCACTCTAGCACTTCGTCTAGTATCCTATTAAAAGAAGGATGAAACAGAGTAACTTTACTGCACTCCAATGGGCCTTCTTGTTATCAGCTGAAAGTCTCTCTCTCACAGCAAGAATGAAATATAGATATGTTTGAACATGTTGTGGCAAACTGTTTCCTTAAATAGCTTATTTTGTCTGTGCTTCATCTGACTTCAGTTTAAACACTTTCCTAAAACCGAAAATAGGAAACTCAGTATTCTTCACTCAGTTAAAACAACTTCCCAGAAGAGTGTTGTTGTCAGTGTATAAGTGGCTATTATGGTGTTCATTGATAAAAAAAATAGATGGAATTTATTTATTTTTTGTTGTTTTTGTTGACTGGCTACTCGTTGGGTATATCCAACAGAAAATCATCTGCTTCACGATACAGTGGTCGATGTTTGGTTTAATAGCTGAATGCAATTTAAACATGTCAATTAACCGAGGTCCCTGGGCTCTCCAAATATTTTACAATATTTTAATACCACAGGGTAAAATAAACCCAAGAGCAACAGGGCACTGCCAAAAAGTGATTGCAAGAACAACAAAGCCAGTGGGGGGCCTCCCTCAAATGGATAAATGTAGTTATGTCTGTAGGCTAAAGCTGTCTGTGGATTTAACAATGCTGCTTTGTTTGTCAAACATGCACAAAAGCACACACAAGAACAGGAATGTTTCACATTCTATGTGTTACAGCCCTGTGTCAAGCGACAAGCGGGGAAATCCTGTCAGGACGGCAGCAGTAGCCTGAAGCTCAATACTCTAAAGCTGTCATGGCTGCTAATGTGGTTGTGTCACAAGATAGTCTCCTCACAATGGCCTAAAATTTTAAGGTCTCTTTTTCTAAAGTGCTGGTGAATATGTGCATGATTGCATCCTTTCAGATCCCAAATATCCATCAATAGGACACCATCTGCTGTTGGAGGATATTTGCTGTATTTAAGGCAATTATTCTTCATGTGAATAGAAGGAAGACGGGATTACAGACTGTTATTGGGCCTGGTGCATTTGGAAATAAGGCTAAGCTGCCTAAATTGTCAATAAACAGCATTTTATTTAGGTCTTGACTTTTTATTATTGTGAAGTAAAAATAACATTCTTATGGTTCAACAACAGAAACAGTATTAGTTTTTGCCCATTTTCACTGTATTCCTCTTACTCTATAACACTGAACTGATATAGATGTTTGCCCTCCATTAAGTTGAGCAAGTTGAGCCCTGTTGCTTGTATTAGGGTGTTTATATGACCCTCTGTGCATTAATGCCCTCTGTAACTCATTTATCTCCTGCTACAGAGCCAGCATGACTGTGTTTTTATGTTGTTGTGTATCTCCCATAGTGCACTGCTGCCAATGAACAGTCTAATTTTAAAAGGCTGTTTTATAAAAACCTATCCAGCAATGGCCAAAACATCATGTTGATTTCTACTAGTTTGAGTCAACATTCAAGCATCTTAGTTATGCTAGATTTATTAAAAACAAACATAATTTATTCATAGATGCTTTCTGATTGATTGTCTTCACTCTGTCTGCTAAGTTAAGGTGGCTCCAGCCTTATTTACTCAGGCTTTACTTTCCAACATTACAATGATATCAATATTTTCATCTCATTCTCCCAGAGACAACAAAAACTGTATTGTGTTCTTTTAAATGTCAAACGGTTACTTTAAAACTGAAAAGGGCAATAATTCAAAAAACTGGAATTTTTAGTAACTAAATAAAGCTAGAAATTCAAAAAATCAAAACTGTTGTACATTAGGTATGTGTCATTATGCAGTAATAGTTCATTGTAATAGAAGCGACACACAACATAGATGGTGAAGTAGACTTAGACCACACAGACTGACTTTAATAATGACCAGGATGTTGCAAATTCTTTACATTGTTACTGAAACAGAAAAGGCAGTAGTATTGATTTTTGAAAAGTCATCACTGGTTAAATCATTAAGAGTAAGCGAGCTAATGAGAAAAGAAAAAAAACAACACTTACATATGGTTGACAGTTCTTGATATGGAGCATAGAAATCATCAAGCACAAATTAAGCATCATCTCCCTGTTATAATACGGACTGTTATAGCTCCTTCCCATTACTCTTTTGCACACCTCCTTGCTATTTGGTACACCTGTAAATAAATATCTATATCCTGTATAGCACTTCTGGATAGATGCAAACTACATTTCGTTGCTTGTACTTGTGACAGTGCAATGACAATAAAGTTGAATTCTATTCTATTCTAAAAGTGTAAGCAACACTTCAGCACTGTTCAATTGTATTCAGCATTCAACAGCACTAACATGCTGCAGGATACTCAGTGTGGCAAATAAAATACATTTAACTGAGTCCTATGTTGGACATGTGGTCATTGAAAGGCTTTGGGCTGAACAGCTAACAAAGGTAATTACACCAGCAGCTGGTCACAGCTGAAAACCATTACAGATAACCTTCCTGGCTTTTCTTGGCACATAGAGTCATACATTACAGCCTGCCAGTCAGTGGTCCATTGAGAAATAATAGTAACACTCCCACAAAAAAATTAATGAGATATCTGCTTACATTTATGCTTAACTTTAGAAGTGTAGGTTTAATAATTAGAGTCAAATAGGCAAGTTCAGCTGCCCTTTAGTTCTGCGTAGTCCTGTGATTGAGCAAAGTAAAGGTTAGATATTTCAGAAGAAAGAAAAAAAAATAAAGACAGAGATCGTGGCGTAGGTTTAGTTTTTGATTCAGCCAAAGCAGTTACAGGCCACTTATCAATATATATCCCCATTTCATATGACCTATATGTTGCAATTTTCACTCCTTTCTTCTGAACAACAAACCATACATCCCTAATAATTACACCAAAACTTATTTCAACCCCTCTCAATCATCAATGGAAAAGTCTTTGCTGGCATTACAACAACCCAGCACTCTTTATTTTGCTGACAAGCATATTTCTATGTTTCTGTTGGAATTTTGGCAAATTATCTTTGGTGCTGATCTATAAGTAAGATCAGCCTGGTTACCATCTTTAGCTTCACAGATTATCATAATCAAAACTGGGCCTCTCTTAAACCTTAATATTACTTAATATTACAGAACAAACATGGTGGTCAAATTAAAAGGTTACTTTAAATTATAACATTTATTTGTATACCATTTCCTGAAACCTTAGATACAGTTATGAAACATAACTGTATCTATGTTATGTTTCAGGTATATTTATCCCCAATAAATATACCTGAAACCTTGGGTAAGAAAGAATAAACCCCACAAAGTTACACAATAGCAAAATAACAAATGTACTTGAACCTTAAAGAAAATGTTTAACATACTATTAACCTAAGGTAAATAAAGCACTTATATGGCAAGGACTTTAACAATAAAGAGTCTTTAACAGACAAAGCTGGAGCAGGAAAGGAGAGAGAGAAAGTACAACCTTTATAGAAAGAAAACATGGAGATCAGACATCAGAGAGTTGAATCAGTGTGTTGACTTGAATAATTGATAATGGCTTGCATTACCCTTTGTTGTGCAAAAAATATCTGAAATTCATTGTCTTGGAAACTCAAAAACATTTGGTCTCTTTATCTTAAAAAAAAAGCCTTCAAAGGCAAACAGGATTTTATGTAAACATATAATAAAAAAATTATTTTTTATATTAGTTCTTAGAATTAGATAAATATTTTCTGTTGAACAACCACACATCACTATATTTTTTTTAAGCAAAGCCATTCAAAAATGGAAAATATTTTGTTATTAAAGATTACTAGAAGAGTTACACTAATGAAATGCATTTGAATATTTGATCACAGCTGAATGTGATAAACTCTTTAAAAAATTTTCAGCCGTAAACTGGTCTTAGACACGTAGCTGTTAACTCATGAAAGACATTTTCATTATCTGCAGCAGTAGTTGATGCCTGCTAGTCTGGGACGGATTTTAAAGCTGTCTTTTATTTTTTTATTTCTAAATTATATTAGTGTACAGTGAGATGGGTTATCCACCACCAGAAAATATCCGAGGCCATTTCTGGTCTTCCCAGGAGTGAACCCTGCAAGTTCAACCTAAGTCCAGACCATGTATTACTGCCAAACACTGAAAAGTTACTTCTGAGATTTTACGTGCCTCTGTGGGCATTTCCAAAGGTTAAAGTTCAATATGGTACCTTTAAAAATAGACAGTACAAATATGGCATGCTTGCAAGGTTTGCTAGGAGAAAGGCTTAACCGTCTTTGAGGATCTGCTATAAGTTTTTGAAAAGTAGTATCTTAAGAAATCCGAAATTGATGGAACAATGCCTGCAAAGATCTGTTGCATAATACTTGTTAAATACTGAAGCAACAATGGACGTTACAGTGGAAAAACAACAGAGTAGTGAAACTGTAAAGTAACACAAAAGTGAGCAGTTTTCAATTAATGATATTGTATTTCATCCATACGGATTCAGAATTTCAAGTAAAATTTTGTTGATTAAATGATGGTGTAGCGTAACATTCAATAATACTTTGTTTTATTGTCTCTTGTATATTCAATCCAGGTTAAGGTAAATCCGCCTTCAGTTTTAGCAAATATAGTCTTAGTCCCCAACAAATATATTTCACATTAAACTAGTGTTTGAAGTCGTTTATTGCACTGTCACTCAGTTTGTGAGAATGGCCTGATCTAGGCAGATTTACACATGTACTATGCTAGCTTTTAAAAGCTCACTTAAAAGCGTATTAAACCAATTAATTCATTCAGTTTGTCTTTTTTTCCCCCTTAATTTGTTTTACAAAGTTCTGTCAAAGCATTGTTTCAGTCTCTTAGTGTTCTCCTCCCTGTCTATGGTTGCTTTTTCATGACTGGATAGTTATTGTTTTGTCCAGTGCAATACAAAAATATTTGTATTTTGCCCTAATGTCAACATTTCTTTTTCCGTCTTTCTTAAAATATAACTCTTCTAGCTGAGAGGAAAAATGAGTTGGCCTTTGAAAAATGTTTTTCATTATATCCTGTGGAATATTTTAGGTAATTACGTTTGACGAAGCATTGAACAAAAATAACCTGTAAGGAAAATGAGCTTCAGATGATGTCTTAGAAGCAACTCTTTGCTAATGCTTTTCTTCTCCACCTTACACAGTTTTTCCCTCTTTCTTGCACATGCTGTCAAACTCTCCTCCTCCCGCCGTTTAACACAGTCTCACTTGATCACTGAGTCATGTATTTCCAGCCCTTCGTCTTCCTTCTCTTTTCTTTCTAAGCACTCCATCAATTTAAACTGCATATTGTTTCTCCTGAGCATTTCTTTCCGTCTTGTGACAACATAAACTCCACACACATTTTTCACACCTGTTTGTGCAAGCACGTGTGCCTATAATACACAGGCTTGCCGTGCGTGACATGTTATTGTCTTTAACAAGTGCCCAGAGACCCACCCGAGACATTCCTATTTACCCAGCTCTGCACATGGGATTGAGAGGGCTATATTTAGTCTGCAGAGATTCATTTATTCTCCCTCACCCCCTCTGTGGTCTTCTCCCTTTCACTCTGCCTTCCATTCATTCTGTTCTCTTCCCTGTCTGTCTCCAGATTGTTCTCTATTTTTTTTTTCCCCAAGACCGTTCTGTTCTGGTGTGGCTATCCAGCGTGCAGTGTAGTGGCGCTAGTTGATAAGTGAGATATCTATTGTCATTTGACAGACACGTAACTTTTTTTTTTTTTCACTCCAGTTGTTGAAAAAAGTGTGAGACTAAAAAGATAGAGAGGTAGGGGGAATCCAGGAAATGAATGGGATTAGACAGGATTTATGGTATTTCCACCGATATGACAAAGAAAATGGCAATACCAGACATTTTTCTTCAGTCATCCAACACCATCCCTGAGGACAAGAATGTCTGCCTGCCTTATTGAAATGTATTAATCTATATCTGACGATGGTCCACTGGGTCAAAAGAGATTATCACACATCTGGGCCATCAAGAACCTAGCGTTCATCTGAAGCAGCTAAGTTAATGTTATGAAGCACAATATTTTAGGACAAATAGTTTCTCAACTTTAACCAAGAGCATTGGATTGAACCAAACGTGGCACACTCGCTGTTGTGCATCCATGTCATAAATTTGGGGGGTTTTAGAATGCATTTAAAATATTATTTTTTTCATGTGAATGTACAAAATCTGTTCATATAAACTGTTGTTTCCGCTGATTCCATAATTTCCAAATTGTGCAGCCAGTTCTTGTTTTTGAGTCCCTCAAACTTGGTGTGTGATTATTCCACTCACAGTGGTTCAAATGCACCATTACTGCCCCCAAAATTCAGATATAGTTGATTCACTGCAAGCAGACTGTGTTGCTCGCTTTAGATCAATGGCGGACTATTTCCCCAGTTTGCTAAATATCAATGCATCTCTCTTCCTTTTCAACCCAAATGGAATGACATTTCTTTCCAAGAGGAAAGGCCTGCTTTTGTTATTTAAAATGAGCTGACATTCAAGTGTTTGCCACATTACCTACAAGGCTGCATGTTAATACATTCTCTAATTACACTCCCCTATAGAAAGTACATGTAAATGTCTATCTGTTGTTTCTTGACTTCATTTGTGCGTCCAGACAGAAACAGTGGTGACATTTCTGAGGTAAGACAAAAGCTGCACTGTGTAAACTTCTACAAGATCATAGTATTTTATTGTAATGTTTGGATGGTTAATTCAAAGCCACAGGCAGAGTGCCTGTGCGTGTGTCGGAGTGGTAGGGGATTTCACCTGTTTGTCATTCTAAAAGTCAGCCAAAGGCAGTAATTCTGTCTGCAATGTTTTTCCTTATTTTATTAAACAGGCTAACTTATGCAAATTTATACTTATCTTTGTATAACTTTGCATCTTTCACAGGAAGAAACCATAAAAGATCAAAGTTTAAGTTAATCTGCTTAACTTTACACATACTGCCTCCCAATATAGACTCTTTCTTTACCTGTTACACATGTATTTTGTGCACAGCAACAAAAAGGCTGCAAGTTATATTGAAACAGTTGACATTTCTCTGCAAGTATTGCTGCTTCACCTTCAAGCTCAAATTGGTCAAGAGGAGGAAATATTACCCAACTTTTCTGAGTCTGGGATTCTGTGACAAGGCAAATAGTTTTATAGTTAACACAAAATAGCCAAAAAAATGATATAGTTCAAACAATAAATTATTTCCAAAATATAACCAATATGCTCTGATGTCTCGCATCACAGAAAGTAACTTGGATCCTACCAATCCTTCTGCTTTGTAAACAATACAGGGGAATCTCTGCTCTTTAGAAACTGTGACAGTTTGTAAAAGCAATTCATGTGACTAACCTAAAATGTCTCCATCAACAAATCTCTTCAAGGTGGGGAAGGTTAAAAAATAGAAACTGCTTTAACATGTTCATTTTAGCCTTTTTGCACACAAATCTTTTATATGCAAAGAAGTTAGCCAGCTTCTGGGAAAAAAGAGATGAAACAAATTGGCAAAGTGAAATGAAATATATCCACCTAGGCTATTGATCATCGGAAGTCTTGATGTTTAAATGTTGGCATTGGTATTGATTGTAGAAAAACCCTTTTAGGTTGATCTGAAATAATACTCTTTCATCCTGATGTTTATTCCAAAATTGACATGTTTTAACTTAGCTGAAGAAAAAAAGTTCTACTGCTACCTAACAGTTTAGGACCCGGTGTCCTGATAAGATAAATTAGATAAGAGAGAAGTCTTATGACTTTTTCAAATGATGGTTTCTGTTTTAAGCGATGGGCAGGAGATAAAGGTAAAAAACTGGAGCAGCAAGATAGATGAAGAGTGTGACACACAGATGTCCTACGATGAAATCTTAACGGGTGAAGACGAGGAATCTATCAAGCAGATATGGATGAATTATCACAGTCACAGATCAGAAGCAAGCCTCGTCACATAAAAACAACAGGAGATCCAAGCGGTAGAGACATTTTATCATAAAACTCATCATCGTCAAGAATAATATTTCTTCATGCAAAGTTTGTAACAAATTGAACTGGGACTTGTGTCCCAGTTTAATTTCATTTCTAGTTTTAAAATATAGACTCTTGAAATGATTTGCAGTATTTTTTACAAGTGAATACACAGTGTAATATCCTAATTAGATATCAGATTTAATGATTAAATTATAAGAGCAGTTAATGAAGACAGAAATCAATGTAAAACAGATTGAAACTCTGAAGAATCTCCCCATATTGACAGAATGCATATTCTTCTTTTCAAATAACCTAAAGTTCAGTCAGATTGGACACCATTTTTCAAATTGTGCCACATTAATCTAAGTTGTATATATATGTTCAAGGTCCTTGTGCTGGAGGAAGGTAAACTTCCAGCTTAGTCTCATGTCTTATATATTTTCAGTCTACATTGCCAATAGTTGCCTTGTCATACATACATCTTTTTTTAACTGTTTGTGTGGAGCACGTTTTAATATCGACAGACTGGCTAAAATAAAAAATGGAAGTGGAAGAAGAAGACAGAGCAGAAAGAGGTTTTAATTCAATCTGATGTATAGAACTTATTAAAACTGATTTAATAGGGTTGCTGTGTTTATTTTCAAGCTTCTATGTTTGGAGATGTAAACTGTTGGCACGGTTCTGCAAGTATATGTTATCCTTTCTGTAAGATGGGTTCATAGCCTCTAACTTAATTAAGCACAGTCACATTAAGCTGTGGGTGTCAGATTTTATGCGTACCTGCTGTAACAGCAGCCTCAGTGAGTGCTTATCAAACCCACAGCTGTCATGCCTAATAAGTGATATTGCAATGGCTTCTGCTGTGTGATGCTATTTTTTATCATCAGACCTCTCTGCTCTGACCAGGTCTGCACACTTCGTGCCTTTCTAATTTTCTCCATCTACAATTACTGTTGGATTAACTCCATTAGAGAAACAATCACTGTTGTAATTGGCCAATCAGCTTGAAGATCAGCGTCTCCATGAAGTTTCATTATAAATATTAGGTTTAGCTGAAATCTGGGCCAAACAGTGAGCTCCTAATAACAGAAACCAGGATGTCATCATTCTGCCTATGTCCTCTCTCCTTTATCTTTTTATCCTTTCTCCATCATCCGGATTTCCTTTTCATGCCTTTATCTCTTCTTCCTGAGCCTGGTCAGTCATGTGAGCATGCATGGAGGTCTCGTTTTGTTGTTTTATGTCTCTTTTTTTTCACCCTCTTTCCCCCTCTAAGCTGATCCCGGGTGTTTCATTAGTCAAAGCTTATCTTAAAAGTCAAACTGACTTATGATCAGAAATGAGTTTCTGTCTCTCTTTCTGTATTTTTGCCTGAAAGGCTCCCACATATGCACACTTATATACTCTTGCATCTAATTATTAGATAAACATAATCTGGGAATAGATGTAATTACTGCTGAATAAACTTTAATTAAGCAGCATCATCATGCAAACAGGATTATGTGGATGTGGCTGTGCAATAAAAGTACTTGCCATATGAATGTGGAGCGTTATGCAGTATTTCCTGTTGTCGCTGCAGGTTTACAATTATTAAATCTGAGCATATTGTGAGAGAGTCTGGACAACATAAGAACAAGAATATGTTTACTATTTAAAGAAACTTAAAGTCTGGGATAGATTCCTCTGTTATTACAAGAGCACCCTGCCTGAGAGATTCACAAACACCGTCCAAGCTGCAGTGTTTTGCCCATGGCCTGTTTTCTGCAGGCAGTAATGTAATTTCGTGACGGCGGCAGCATTTTGCATTGGCTGAGAATTTCCTGCCACACCTTGTCTGCGTCAGCTGGTTGTGAGAGGGCTGAATGTGATACGGTCATTTTGTGTCCCAGCCCAGGTTTTTACCGCATTTGCAGCATAATCTCTTTCAGATTTACAAAATATTCATCAGAACAAAACATTGGATAGAAAGAATTTCAGAACAAACTGTAAAGGATTTGTCACTTTTTTGTTTCCTTTTGTCCTAACAGGCAGACAGCACATCTGAGCCATAGTCTTTAATAATTTTAAGGCTTTATAAGAACATCTGACTGGTCATTAAAGAATTACTCTGCCTAGACAGGCTACTAGCTACTAATAATTTGTAAAGTACTCATACCTCTATAATTTTAAATCCGGTTATTTGAATTTTAATACTGTGTGATTAAACAGTTCTGTGTAATGAAATGTGAGATATTTTGTGATCCATCCCTGTGATCCAGTTGGCACTTTGTGCTCACCGTCCTTTGACCTTCTCACATCTCTCAGGTAACGGCTGTGAATATTTCAGATGTGATTTTAACACATTAATTCTGAAGTTCAGACTTTTCTCTGAAGGGCACCTTGGTTTACACTCTTCCTGCCTGACCTTTACATCTGTACATACACTCCACTGTCAGCTCTTCCTCTGTCTACTGGCAGCGAGTCTTAAAACTGGTGTGTGAAAATAAATATTTGGACCTCTTGGCTGCATTTTTAAGGTCATATTGAGACGTTTTGATCCAAAGCACGTTGTATGAGAGCCGTTCATTTTAAAACGCTTTTTTTTCTGATTCATTTTCCCCATGACCCCATGACTTGTTTCTCCTTTGCTTCCTCTTTCTGTTCCAGCACATACCCTTCACCCTCCTTACCCTTTTGGTCTGAGTCATTTTCAAACTTGGAACAAATAATGATGACTTTATTTAACATAGGCACTATGTCATTCTTGAGTTGTTCCCTTTTTACCTGAATGGTTGTCAGTTTCATTCAGACAGGCTTACTTAAATAGTGATCCATGGCGCATGTGATATTTACTACTTGTTTGAGGTTCAACAATACATGTAGGTGACAATGTATGAATGTATATTTTAGATGCATTGTTGTATAAGAAAGGCATGCAGAAATAGTGCTCTGCTACATTTTCAGGTTCATTGAGTACAAAATAGATCAATTATTTGCTTCCTTCCTGCTATTATTTAAATGCAATTTCAGCACAGAGCAAAGTTCTTGATCCTGCTGCAGTTTTATGTTTCACTTTATGTGGGTGCTTTTGTTTCCATCTATCCCCATTTGATGTGCGGATGTACTCCAAACATTGCTGGTGAGATTAATATTTTAGTGGACTTAGTCAGTATAACAAAATTAATTCTGCCATCTTGTAAAGTTACTATTCAGTGGTGTTTTGTTTTAGTTTTTTTTCTTTTTACATACACTGCAGTCTGAATGTACAAAATCAGTTGGGCATTAAATTAGGCTTTTCACTGTAGGATTTCCCATAATGCAAAGTTTTAAGAAGTACATAGAAAAAAAAAGGAAAACTATGAATTCCACTTTGTGTGACTTTGGGATGATGACATCATAAGAACCACAGGAATTGAACCAATTAGCTGACATAGTGGTGCGTGCTCTTGGTACGAGGGAGTCATAGTTTCCACGTTCTTGGTCAGAAATGAGACGAGAACACCCAAATAAACCAAGCAACTAAGAATCCAATATACCATCTGCATGAATGGAACACATTGAATGTGGCAGGTCCAAACTATTTATTAGCACTTCTGATGGTTTGTTTCACACTGAACTGCATACTTCCATAAACCTCAAGTTGTGAATCAATTATTTTTCTTTGTGAAGACATAAAGTGCAGAGAAATACTTTGTTATTGGCTTCTTGCTAATGGTGGTCACCCCAACACTGGTCAATATTAATGATTTTCTGACCTTCAACTAAAGCACACAGCTGAGGATTGGTGCTGTGCAAAGTCCAAGAAAACGAAATTTAAAGAGCAATTTCAAGAAACAAAAAATGCATACAAATTACTGAAAAGCACTGTGATCAGTTGTCTTATGCAAACAATATCAAACTCGATAATAAAAACGGTCAAAACATGTAATACAACAAACAATGTAATACTACAGTGAAATAGCAATGTTTTAATCAAAAATATGATTTTGAACAACTCTAACAAATGTTTTTCACACAACTTTTTTTTTTCTTTAACAATACATTTAAGCAGGAGCAGAAAAAAATAAGAGGAGTTCTTTCTTTTCAAATAAAATTGTTGTTGCAGGGAATCTACAAATGGATAAAGACAGCCATCACTACAACATTTGAACAAAGTTATATGTAGTATTTAGTTTTTCCCGTTCTTTGTGCCATTTTGTCTGAGAGGGAAGCTTGACATCGCTTCTCGTCAACAAGTTCACTAATTTTTGGTGTTAGATTTTGAGTCGTGAAAATTCTGAGAATACTTTGGTGGTGTGCCTCAGTACTACGACTTTGTCTTGAGTGTTATGTTGCACTGCAGTACCATAAATTCCATCTGGATGTTTGCTGTTGCTTTCTCACTGTCAAAACCAAATAGATTTAGCATTTTAGAGCTTCAAAGTAAACTAAATTGTGTAATCATTGTGAAGCTTGCACATCTAATCACCAGAATGTGCACATGGGAACGTAGCAGGAGTAACGCCTTCAAATGCTTTAACTATTAAAGCAGCAAATGTTTAGGTTCATCCATGTTTAAGGTACTTATAAGTTGTACTGCAAGAAACTGTCAAAATATTTAAAAAACACGATGCAGACCATTGTGGGAGTTGTAGTATTACTGGGATAAGTGCTTTATAAGCTACTGGTATGCTGCTAAAAATAGACAAGAAATTATTTAGTGGCTACATGCCTTCTGTGATGTCACCAGATTTATGTGTGACTGGAAGCTAGGTTTTGGAAGGGCAGATTTTATCTTGATTAAAGAATGTTTCAAAACAAAATAGCAAACGAAACAGATAAAATGAACATGTCATGTTCAGTAGTAGCTCAATAGTTGACCTAGTAAGCCAGGTTGATTTTACAAAAAAGTTGAATAATACCAGTGATGTAATTCTGTGCAGCTTAGACACCAATATATTAAGCGAATCATTACATTTGCGAAAAGGTTCAAGACAGTAGGATTGTTGTTTTGTCTGGAATTTTAACCAATAAAAATCCAATACATGAACCATGGATCTACATAGTACCTTATGGACATTTTCCTTCAAATTCACACAATTTGTAAATACATGTGATTGTACTCAGATGGTATGTGACAGTGTAAGGCAGAAAGATTTGGGTCGCTGTAGTTGTAGAAATTCACAGCACAGATGTGCCCTGGAGGCAGATGTCTATACAAGCTTTTCCTTTTCGCAGGTCAGCAGTGGAAAACCACTTGTTACCTGCCATTCACAGAGAACAAAGAAAGAACAGTACACAATGCACTTCAGAAACGTGTGTTTTGTTCAGTCCTATATTCTCTCTCAGTCTGTGATAGCGTATGATCTTCTTTTAATGTTCAACCTTGGCTACTTAGACCTGACAGTCAACCAGACTGATATACAGAAACACAACCGTGCTTTGTTATAATGCTGAGACTGTTGGGCGATAAAAAAAGGCTAGGCCTGAAGTGACTTCTTTTTCTGTGTTTTTCCATTCCTTACTGTGTTTCTTGTGCTCTCTATTTTCTTTTCTTTTATTATTCTGCACCTAAATCAGCATTTCACCTTTGTCGCTTGCAACCACTTGATGCAGCAGAGAGGATAGAGAGCTGGTAACATTTATTTCTGCAGCTAATGAAGCAAAAGAGGATGCATATTAATTTTACATTAAAACACCTAATTAAAACTCAGCTCTGTCCTTGTAGCTCCTGAACCTACAGTGATCTGAAACAAGTTTCCACTTCAAACATGTCATGTCTGGTTCAACAACAAATTATGCATACATTCAGTGTAGTTTGTCTGTTCCACCTGTATAATCTGGAATGTATTAATTAGAAAAAGCAGTCTCATCACTTATGACTACTCTTGGTTTTCAACAGGGTTTTCTCAAACTGTCTTATCTTCCCTCATCTCCTCAGTAACAGCTCAACTTTTAGCATCTGGGATCATCATTAGTGTGCACTCATGCCTCTGAGTGTGCTATGATACAAAGGAAAGTAGGAAAATTAGAACAATCTTTCAGACACAAATGACCTCTTAAAGCTCTTTGTCAGCCCCCTGGAACTCTTTTGAGCATACAAAAACAGCAGAAAGCCTCTTAATTGTAGATTCCCACCGTGGTTGTGCTAAAACCTTTGATCAGAGGAACATTAAATGTCAAAATGAAATAGAGGTGCACAGTTACTTAACAGCTATATGATTCACTCTTGTCCACTGGCTGTAATGGCCACTTCAGGTAGACGTTAATGATTGGGGTCAGTGGTTTGTGGTAAAACTGTAGTAAATCTTTAGAATATAATCAGAGGACATTTTTCAAAGAATAATTTACCCTCAATTTTTATTGGAATTAAACCAACAGGCTATAGCAGTTGATGTGCTTGGTTTTTTAAAAAAAGAAATTATTATTATTATAGTTTTGGTTAAGACTACTCTAGCTTAAAAAGCCAATATTTTTTGCTTCAATGAACGAACGTTTTCAGATTCAGAACGTAAAAAAGCGTCAGGCCAATTGAATTACAATCCAAGACATAAATAAAACAACACACTTGTCAACCTAATCAGGGGAGAACTTGTTTTCACCACTAACACTGAAAGCATGAGATTTGGCCTGTGAGCCCTGAGTTTTATCCATGTGCCTTAAAGGGTCTAAGTTCTTATTTGTGCTTCACCAAACATCCTCATTTGAATCTGTTTCAACACTAGCACAGCACAAATGTCCAGATCAAAGTGTGAGCTAAATATAAAGTAGATAATTAACTCAGAATTTAAATAGAGAGAAAATCAACAAGCTAAAAAATCAAGTCTTGTTTTCTGCTTAGTCAAACATTGAAGCATGAAGATCTATGCAGGCTGACTTATTGTTAGAAGCCTTTTCAGGTGCTGTGATTTTTCACACTTAATAAATGATGGTCCCATTTTTAAGCAGCCTAAATAAAGGAAAACACAGATGTATGACCCTGTGAACACTTTGTCGATCACAGATCTGAATAAATTAAAGGTGTTTTCTTCCCTTTGTGTTTCTAGGAAACAGGAACTGCTGAACATCTCTAACGTCCCTCTGGGAGAATGTCCCCCTTCGCCACCTCGCACAGCACCACCCAGCATGAAGGTATGACACCATGATTCATATGTTATGTGGAGGGATTATATTTACTGCATCACATCCATATCACAACCTCTTTGAGATTGAAACAAGGTTTTATATGTCCTAACACGGTTTTGTGCTGTGCATGGTAAATGTAAAATCATACAAACAACCTTTTAAATTATGTTATTTTATATTAACATGCTGTGCTGAAGTAAAGCCACAGCTTATCATACTTCAGAATTTGCAGATATTTTTTTGTTGTATGGGATATATGTAAAGGGCAAGCACCTAAAATGAGGTTCAGTTAAGCTTTTTTATATTTGTTTTTCCTTTCTCTGATCTCAGTCAATATGTGCTTGATTGCATCAGCTGAATTCTGGTCTTCCAGGCGGGAAGTGCTGTAATCCCTTCTTTATGTATGTATTTGACATTAAAGAAGGGATTAACTTTAGAGAAAAGGAAAATAAAGAGGTAGTATGCCACCCTAATGCAGAAACTAGAGATTCTTGGCTCCAGTGGTAAAATTTCAACTTGTATTTTTCAACTAAGATTTTCTCACAAGAAGGAATAGTTTGATTAATGAAAGTTAATGCATTAACATTTGTTCAATGTTTGCTAAAAGGCTGTAATACCCCTATCTTTCTTTTTAGTCTCCATAAGTGTGGGATACCTTCCTTTTGCAGATTATTAATCATTACTGGTTCTGAAGGTTTACAGAGTCTGCTTTTTTATTACAAATCATCCAATTTTATTTGCAGTCTTACTTGTAAATGGGCCCAGGCCAGATTCTGGCTTCAAGATTTTGAACAGTTCTGGTCTCACATCAGGCAAGTTGTCTGTCATGATGATCTTATGGTTTAAAGATTTTTATTAAGATGTTAGGAAAAAGTATTAGTTTATTTATTTAAAATGAAGACATTAATAAACATCAACAAGTACCTAAATATGTAAAAGTTAGCAAGACATTTTTTTTATCAGTTATCCCTTAGCAGGTAACATATAACAAATGTAGCTAATTAAATAAACACTGTACATTTTTTCATCTTTTTCTATCTGTGCACTGATAGCAAGCTGGCTGCAAGGAGCCTTCCACACTTTTTATTTTCTTAAAGGAAATAGAAATTTAATTGTTTCTTTACTTTTCTGGTTTTATCAACAGCCAAGTCACTGAATTTGAGCGTCATTTCTGTTAAACAGCTGACTGAAAGAGGACTACCAACAGATAGCTCAACTAATTACCCAACTAACATCAGCTGGTTGCACCTCGGTGTCACCCTATAAAGACCAGCATGGTGAAAAGTATTATTCTTTGTAATAAAGATATTTACTTGTAAAATATTGCTATATATCTATCAGAATCAAAATAGCAATAAAGAAATGCCGTACATGACGTTATTTTAACTCCATTATTCAATATGTTTGATCATTTTGCAGCAATATGGAACACCGGTTGTCTTTTAGTTTTAAACAAAAGCATTTAGATGACTTGATGTTCTTTTATTATTATTTTTCTATAAGTTAAGTACAGCAGTGATATTTCTCCTCAAGCTTATCATACCATATCATACCAGCTCATGCCTAGTTGAGTATTTGCACTAAGTTTCATTCTCCATGTAAAAAGAAGAACTGCAGTCAGGACATCCTGCAGGATGAACTGGATCATGATGCCATAGCAAAGGAAATGGTTGGAGACTTTACTCTGAGACTGATGATATCTACACAATAAATTTCCAGCGGAACTTGGGCTGTCACAGAAACCAAAGTGTATAAATATATCATAAAATTGAGGCCTTTTAAATGCACTTTAAATATCTGATTATAGGAGCTGCCACACCGACTTATGTTATGAGACTTCACTGAGCTGCACACAAAAAATTATTTTTACTATTTGCAAGAGCCTTTCAGATGTAATGATTTCCAGACCTCTATTAATCATATTGTGCTGTTTTCTTGAAAACCCATTGAAGAGTTGTTTCCCCCCCAAGGCAGTATCTTACACAAGAAACAGATAACGACTTCTCTAAGAAGAAAACACTTTTTTTACATTGACCTAGAAGTGCGCTATAATCCCTGTTGAACACAAAGTGAGACTGCAGAGTGACTGACAGGAAAAAAAAAAAAAAAAACCTTCATGTACAAGAAAACATGTATGTGAAAAGAAGATAGAATCAAAACATCACTTTTATACTTGATATGTGGCTAATTATCAGCTGGCAACTAACAATTCAGCTGGGAGCTAGAGAGCTTTAATAGCAAGACTTGAAATATTAGAAAGCTCTTATAATCACTATGTACATCAAATCCATGGTTTCTGTTTAAAAACATTAATCTTTTTTTCAGACAGGCTAATGAAATATTCTGTGGTTCATTTCATCAACTAATTTATTTAGCTTCTGGATAAAGCTTCGACATTACGGCCCAGCATTAGTGTTTTCTCCATTAGTGGAGCAGTTAGAGAATCTGTTTCAAGTCATACATAAGTAACCAAAGAGAAATAAAGTGAATAGCACAGAGATGAAGTGGCTGAATCCATTATGTGTACTTATGCGCTGTAGTACTGAAGAATAAAATACATTTATTTCAATATTTACTCTTCAATTTCAAAATGGGCATCATTGTTTACCTTAGCTTATTAAGATAAGTTGACAAAATGAGATCTCTCTCTATTACTACTTGAATCATAAATGGAAAGATTTAACCAGCTGCAATGTATATGTAATTTATTTTCATCTACATTGCCACTTAGTTTGCATACACTTTTCACTGGAGTGAATTTTACAATCATTTGGGACTTTCAATGATTACTGAATTTGAAATTGGATGACTGATTTGAGATTTTTTGAGCCCTCTCAAAATCCCTGACAAAGCTCATAACCTGCTACAGGTGTCTTTTTTAAAGGCCCCAGAAAGCTCCTTCAATGTCACCATGGCGTTCACTGACACTTCTGTTATCAGTGTGAAGCAAATCTCATTTAAAATACTGAATAGTGATGTTCTAATTCACACCTGACATGGTTACTCATATCAGGTGTGTCTAACTCCTGATACTCCTGTGTCTAAAAATGGCAGAAAACCATGCAGGCGATCGTAGGCTGTCACAAGGTTTAATGATGGTGATGATTATTTTTTCAGACCTTGGTAAATATAACGTTAATCCTCAGTTGATTAGAAAATATTGCCAGTATATTCACTCCTGTGCACCATAGTATAATAAGTTTAATCTTGTGTCATCATTCTATTCTGCAAAAAGAAAGGATCAGAAGAAGCATAAAAAGATATGACCTTTACCATGAAGCTTCAGACATCACAGTAGTCCCTCATAAACTAACTTGAACATCAATTCCTCTTTTGAAATGTTGGAGTTTTTAGACCAGGTTATTAAAGCAGGTAGTGCGAATGAGTGGATCCCTACCTGAAATAAATGGTGTTATTGCTCTTTCATTATGAATTTCACATATTCATGATGATGCACACGGTGTGTAGTTCTATAAATAAATAATTTTCTTTAAGAAACTCAAGGTGACACAGCACACTGTAAATCTGTCCCACATAACTCCTGCTGCCATGTGCTGTGAACACACTGGGCTGACCTGTTCTGCTTTGACAAATCATTCAGTTACTCACCTGACTTGACTTTCCTGTTGGAGCTTCTGCTACTGAGTCAAAACAGAGGATAAACAAAACTGAGAGCAGAGGCAAAAATGAGAACACATGGAAAAAAGACAAGAGGGGACGTCTCAAGTCCTGTGACGGTAAGTCTGAGTCGACTGCCTTTAAAAACACTCAGATAGGTTGTTGATCAAATCAAATTAATAACCAGCGTTTGTAGATTAAAGTGTTCACCTGAATGGTTTAACAGTATGTATAACAGTTGAAATGTTAGAGTCTGAATTTAATACCAACAGCCTCTGTTATGACCAACATATGCTGGGAAAAAAAATGCTTTTACTGTAATTAGTCATTGTTATAGTTTGGAAAAAAATATCCCAATTCAAGCATTATTGCTGTTTTGTAAAGTCAGCATGCTAGTAAATGTGCAACTTAAAATAGTAAAATTGCCACATATTTCTGTTGAAGTTCAAAACCCTGCTATTAACATTTATTATAGTGGTAATATTTCTAAATATTTGTTTCAAGTTTTATATTGAAAAACTAGAAATTGAGCTCTAGGACTAATCAGAGACACCGATCCAAATCAAACACCTGACGTTTGTTCGATTTGGATTCATCCCTTACACTTTCTGCAGTTTTACGTTCTATTCTTATCTGGGTTTTACTCTGACATGTGAAGCCTCATTTTCATAACCAAGCCAAAACAGCGCTGTCCGTTCCAGATGCAAGTGATCACTGAAGCTCTACTGTATGTGACTGTGTTGGCCAGTGTTTTACTCAATAAAAGCATCTTCATCCCTTCATTAAGCTTTTTCCAGTTCCTGAGTGAAGCTCTCACGTGCTGTTATTAAAAATATCCTGATGTTCCCAGCTAGATGAGTTTTTGTCAGTTAGAGAAATTTTAAAGCTGTCTTGGTGTCTTGATGAAGATCATTTTGGACTAATACTATCTTAAAATAGCTTCGATCTGAAAAACGTCATGGAAGTTTGTGCAAAAACTTTCTATGAATCTTTCTTCCATAGCCACATTTGCATTAGGTGTTTTATTTTGTTGTTTTTTTTCCCTCTGATGCTCAGGGGGTGTTTTTGATATGAGCAATGTGACCAGTTGCCTACAGCAGCATTAAAAAATGGGGAGCACACAAAGAAAAATCCCCCAAAGAAAAACATATCTGTCAGTTTCGTCAATATGCATCTACAAACAGAGGTGATTTTTACCCCTTGATTGATGTTGAGAATAGCTTTACAAACTTTGTGCCCGACTGAGTTTGCCTCTGTATCATTCACACACACACACAAAAAAAACTCTGCTATTTAAGTCTCCGATGGCTATTTAAACAACAAATTGAAGTCAGACCTGGTGGACCAGCAGTTATCTTCCTTTTTGAAACATGTACAGGGAAATGTTAATTATTTCACACTGAGTAATTACTTGATGAGATTGCCTTGACTTTTCCTTCTTTCTTTCAATTTTGTGGCCAATAAAGTTCATGACTTAACATGAATATGTGTGAATTTTGCCAGCCAATGAGCCTGACACTCAATCAGTTGCGGAGGCCATTTTGCAGATTCAATCTGCTTTCCGCCAGCCTGTGGTGTCCTCTTCAGGTTGCCATGGGAGATGAGAGATGCAGATGTTGCCTTGAGACGGAGAAAGAAAAGCCAGAAGTGAAAAGGTTGGCTGAAAAAAAGAAAATGGAGGACAAATTAGCATGACGAGACAAAGAGATAACAGAGAACAGGGCAGCAAGGGTAAAATGAGACACATTCAGGCAGTATTCAGACTGACGGCCAGGCATAAACACAGACTCTCTTCTTTATTCTCTGTTCACTGTTGGTGATAGAGCTGAAAATTGAGCCCAGAGTCTTTGCTCTAACTAATTTTTTGCAAGAGCTCAGTTAATACGAGTGAAAAAAACAACTGTTCCAACATTCCATATTGCCCAAGCACTGCATGACCTTCTGCACCTTGACCTTCTGCTCAATATATATATATATATATATA